>CM076571.1:442702087-442974308 GCA_034641835.2 Pinus albicaulis | reverse complement strand
TATTATGAAGAAATCTTTCGGTAATAATCACAATATCATGAACAAAGTCGACGCGTTTTGAACCAACCAGTGTGGTTCATCATCAGGACTAGGTGAGAGATCAGATCAGTCTTTAAGTTTAAATAGATGTAGGAGATGCAAAGAAAACAATTATAACAACTAATTTGACTATGAAATCCAAAACGTTTAGTTTTAATAATTAAAACAAAATAATAATAAAAAAAATTAAAGTAGTTCCACTAATTTAAATATTAATTACAATTTGAAACGGCTAGTTTGAAAATTCAAATTTAATTATATATTATTATATTGTAATTCTATTAAAAATAATAAAAATTATAAAAAAATGAAAAAAATAAAATAAATAAAAACAAAATAAAATAAAATAAAATAAAATAAACTAAAAATAGTTAAATCAATAAAATTAAAAATCGTAATGGCTAATGAGACATTAAAATATTTATTTATTTATAAAATAAAATTAAAAAAATAAAATAAATAAATAAATAAAATAAAATAAAATAAAATAAAATTTTATTTTTCTTAATATCGTTAATAGACTATTCAAAATTTTTAAATATTATTTTATTATAAAAAAAGTAAATAAAAATAAAAAAATATAAAAAATAAAAAAATAAAAAAAAATATATAAAAATATAAAATATAAAATAAAAATAAAAATAAAAATAAATAAATAACTAAATATAAAATATAAAAATAAATAAATAAATAAATAAATTAATATATATATATATATATATATATATATATATATATATATATATATATATATATATATATATATAGAGAGAGAGAGAGAGAGAGAGAGAGAGAGAGAGAGAGAGAGAGAGAGAAATAAATATTAAGAATATAAGGCAGGAATCCAACACCTGCTTATATTCCAACCATCATCTCTATTGAGATTTATGGGCCTTTTTTCAATTTCAAGGGCCTCTCTTAACTTACGATGATGAAAATGATCAATCTTGGCTAAGACCTTAGCCTCTTCAATGCAGATATGATGGTTAGTTTTTTCCACATGTTCAGCTAGGGCAGAGGTGCGGGACCTGCCATGTCTAATGTCAGCTGCATGTTCACATATCCTTTGGCTAATGGACCTACCCGTTTCACCAATGTAAGGCGTCCCACAGGAACAAGGAATAAGATAGACACCTTTTCCATCCTTAGGGTTCACAGGATCTTTAACTGAGTTAAGAGAGCTGCGAATCGTGTTAAGGGGTTTGAAGGAAGAGGAAACCCTATGCTTCCTAAGGATTCTAGCAATCCTATCAGTGGTACCCTGAATGAAAGGAAGCCTTACATTGCAGGACCATTGATTAGGATTTTTTATTTTTAACCAAGAAGCCTCTTTCAGCTTTAAGAAAAGCTTTACGACCTTGAGACTTACTATAACCATTAGAACAAAAAACATTAAGGAGATGGGTCTTTTCTCCCTCTAAGTGAGACTCATCAGAGATTCTCAACGCCCTAGTGGCTAAGGTATTGAGGACACCTAACTTTTGAGCAGGAAAATGATGAGAATCAGCCCGAAGATATTGTTCAGTATGGGTTTTTTTACAAAAAACTTGATGAGAGAAAGAACCATCTTCTTTCCTACATATAAGAACATAAAGGAAAGGAAGGCTCCCATCCACCTCATAATCCATGGTGAATTTTATGGAGGAAGATTGACTATTAAGATGAATGAAGAAACGATCAAGCTCTTCCCTACCATGAGGCCAGACGACACAAGTATCATCTACAAACCTTTTCCAAAGCTTTGGTTGGTGCAGAGCAGAGGAAAGAGCCTTGCACTCAAAATCTTCCATAAAGAGATTAGCAACAACCGGAGAAAGGGGAGAACCCATAGAAACACCATAGGTTTGTTCATAAAACTCTCCTTCAAAACTAAAGAAATTAGAAGTTAAGAAAATCTCAACTAAAAAGACAGTGTCAGGATCAGTTATCCGATTAAAGACTTCAATGGCCTCCTTAATAGGGATATTGGTGAAAAGAGAGACAACATCGAAACTAACAAACCTATCTTCAGGTCCCATTTTAACATCTTTTAACTCATTAAAAAAAGAAGCAGAATCTTTAACAAAGGAATCAGTACGACCTACAAGAGGCTTTAGCTTAGAGGCTAAATACCTAGCAAGAAGATAAGTCGGACCCCCAATGGTGTTAACGACTGATCTGATCTCTCACCTAGTCCTGATGATGAACCACACTGGTTGGTTCGAAACGCGTCGACTTTGTTCATGATATTGTGATTATTACCGAAAGATTTCTTCATAATTTATTAATGGATCACAGAAGCCAAAAATCTACTAATAGTGATTTATCTAATTAATTTTCCTGTTTTGGGTTAAATATGATCAGGAATATTAATGAAACTACTGTTTAACTAATTATCCCTTGAGAAAAATCAAACAAATGAGGATTTGTTCAATTATTCCTCATGGGGTTTTCTATTTAGACCATAAACAACTTAATAAATTATGGATTACTAAGTTATTTTTCATAGTGAAAGCAATTTTACTTACGGTAAAATTGGTCTTACATGACGTACTTTGGTCCATCTAATAGTAACAGGTTAGATGACCAAAAATTGGTGTAACACATAGATCTTTGTAAAATTAAGAAAATGAAAACAAAAAACAGAAACACAGAAAGAGAGAAATCTACATAGATAAAGGTTATTAAAAGCATGTTCTCACCAATTTATAACCCATTGATACTACAATATTTAAATGATATGATCAATTCTTCAAAGACATTTCCTTTTAGTTTCTTGTGGAGATTTACTTAAACATAAAGCATTTATAAATTAAGAAAAAATAGAAAAATAGAAAGAAAAAGAGAGAAATCAGATAGATAATGGTTATTAGATTAAAAAAAAAAAAATTATATAGAATAAATTATAAGACTTAAAATTATTGTAAAAATGTACACATTATGAATTCAAAATATCAATATATCATTTGTGAAATTGAACTTGAATGAGAAAGATGATAATTATTTCTCTTTACCTTTTAAAATAAACTTAATTCAAAAACTATTTTATTGTTACAGTTTAATTACACCATATTTTAGTATTTTTAGTCAAAATTTAGTCGTACAATTTTAATAGATCATAATTTTAATTATTTAAAATACACTTTTGAACGCATAAATGTATTAAGCACTATAAAAAACTACCAAATTTTGAACTATACAGCATACAGTTTCAATTAAAAAAATAAAAAATCATATTAAATTAGAAATAAAAATTATTGTAACAACATAAACAAACCAGAAACACAATTTTTACTTAAAAACGAAAACATAAAAAGTTTACTTAAAAAGTTAAACCACATGCTTATATATCTCTATATATGTTTCACCAATAGGACCCTTTTTTTTTTTAAAAGATGGGCAGGTGCAAGTAAATGTGAAACGAATATGCTTTGTATGAGTCATTGATCGATGATTGTGGTGCAGGGGATCGCGAAGGGTTGGAGTCAAAATTATTTTTAAATGAATTGAAAGTGAAATAAGTCAACTGCCGAGTGTGGCGTGTGCACGTCAGCGCGACCCAGGCAACATAATCAACTATTATCAGTATTATTAATTTAAAAGATATTAATTTAATACATAAATATATATTACGTAAATTAAATTAAATTAAACTATAAAAATATTAGAAATGGCAAATAAAGGAAATTTAAATAATAAATAAATATATAAATTAAATAAAAGAAATATAAATGGAGAAAATTAAGAAAAATATTTTATATTTAAAAAAAATTATTATAACGAAAATAAGAAAATGAATAAATAAATTTATTGTAATTATGGTAATTAATTAAAAAGAATGAAGAAATAAATTTATTGTAATTATTGTAATTAATTGAATAAATTTAATTAATAAAAAATTATTATAATTAATAAAGAAAAAAAATTATTGTAAACTATTAAAAAAAATAAAAAATAAAAAAACTATTATATACTAGTTAAATTAAATAAAAGAAATATAAATGGAGAAAATTATAAAAAATTAAACTAAAAAACTATTATATACTAGTTAAATTAAATAAAAGAAATATAAATGGAGAAAATTATATATGGTAAATTTAAAGAAAAATATTTTTATATTTAAAAAAAAAATTATGATAAGAAAGAAAGAAATAAATAATATTATTGAAATCATTGTAATTAATTAAATAAAGAAAATTGTTGTAAATATAAGAAATTTATTTATTAAGGAAAAAAAGAAAGAAAGAAAAAATTATTTAATCAATTATAAAGTGTTATTAAAATGTTTATGGGTTTGGATAAACGGTGATTAGGTGCTCAGTTAAAGGCTCTCTTTGATGCCAAGTTATCCTGTCGTGATATGTTTGACATGTTGAAGATATAGTATTCCCAAACTTACAAAAAATAAAATAAATTATTTGATAAAAATATAGAGAATAAAATAATAATTGTAAATAAGAGAAAATTATTTATTGAGGAAATAAAAACAATAATAAAAATTATTAATTAAAGAAAATTATTTGAAAAAAATAGCTTTTTAAAAAAATAAATAGTTTATTTAAAATTATTATTTAAAAACCATCGATAATGTAAAAGAATGAAAATGTTGATTAATTTTTATTAGAGAGTGCAAGCTTCTGTGATCCATATCATATTAAAATAAATATTTCGAGAAATCACATGAGAAATTTTGGAACCTAATAAAACTATTTATATGATTTCTTGGAAGATTTATTTTAATATGATTTTTATTAATTAACATTTTCATTACTTTACAATAATTGAAAAGTAATTGAAAAAGTGTAATAATTAAACATTTTAAAAAATTAATAATTTGAAAAAAAATATTTATGATGATGGTTAACGTCCATTGAGACCAAATAGTTGATGTTATAAAAGGAGTTGTCGACTTTTTGGAATTCCAGGTGCTGGAATCCGGTGAAAAAATTTGAAGTAAAATCTTGATTTATGCTATTTAAACTTGTCTTTTGATTGTATATATGGATTCAACAACCTAAAAAACCCCTAGGGCACTTTTATTGTGCAGAATTCATGCCTGATTTTAGAGAAATTAAACCGGAAAAAACCACCATAAAAGCCTTCAAAAAATCACACTAAAGACTACTCGGTTATAAAATAGTGAAAAATTTTAAATAATAAAGAAAATTAATTGGAGCTTTTAAAACGTAATAAAGTGAGCATTTGAAATTGATAAATATAAAATATAAAAAGAAATGCGGAAAACAGAGTCGTCGTCCCAAGAAAGTGTTGCCTCTCGGTTGTTGCCTATCGGGTTGCGCGTAGTGTTGCCTTTGGAAAAAAACAATGTGGTATAGAGAATATAGTTGAAAAAACAATGTGGTATAGAGAATATGGTTGCAAAAACAACCAGGTTATTGTTTGAGAACATTTTGTCAATAGAGACCTCAAGGGAGCCAAAATAAGTGGCGGGAGTTTTCTCTCCGTCAAAAGAATGACATATATTTTCAAAAAATTTCAAATTTCAATAATTTTCAGGATAGAATATTATGTTTCTCAAAAGACTTAAAATTCTAACAATTTTTAGCACAAATTTTTAATCATAGAATTAAAACCAAATATCACGACTATAAAAAAATTTAAGTTTTTGTGACTTAGAAAACCTTAAAATTTTGACAAATTTTCAAACATAGAATCAAAACCAAATATCATGAATATAAATAACTTTAAGCTTTCAATATATTTCAACCATAGCATTATGGAAAATTATATGAATAGATAAAGCTTTAAAAATGAACACATGAAATTATACCAAGAATAATTTTTTTAAAAATGTTAAAAGTATAATAATATTAAAATCTTAGCTTAAGACAACTTAACATGTTGCAACAAAAATTTAAAAATCAACCATTAAATTGACATGCAATGTAGAGAAATTAAATTAACTATAAAATTGACACGTTGTAAAATAAACTTGATTCACTATAACCAAAAATTTAAAATTAACTATCATATTGAAATATAATGAGATCAAATTGATAATAGAAAATGGACAATAGACATGAAAAAAAAAATCAAAACTAAAACTTAAAAACAAAAGTTTTAAAAAATAATAATTAAAAAAAAAAAAAAAACAAAAATATTAGGAAAAATCACAAACTAGCTTTAGCTTTTAGGGACCTTTGCCGAGGGATTTGGTGCCTGCATGCAGTAAAACACAATCCCTGCCTTAAGTCGTCCCCCTTATCGAGAAACCATGCAAATGGCGAACGTCGGTGGGTGAAGGTGGTTGCTACATTGAGAATTGTACAGTGGAGATTGTCGGAGGGAAGGGAAACATATTGCTGGATGACATACTTTAAATGTTCGGTCATACTTTAAATAGTTTTGTTATTTGAAATCAATTTACATGTGTACTTCACATATATATTTAAATAAATTTAATATTTAATACATATTTGTTATTAAATATTTAAAAAAAAATTAAAAAATTATTGTTCCAATAAGTTCTACAACAATGCCCAAGTGCATACATAGTTGATTAATGCAGAAAGGGAAGAGTAAAAGATAATAGGTCAACCATAATGTCGGAGAAATAGAAGAAGGCGATGAAACACATACATTGGTGTAAATCATCTTGATAATCAAGGCATTTTTCAATGTCGGAGAAATAGAAGAACCGACGATGAAACAAATACATTGGTGTAAATCATTTTGATAATCCAAACATTTTTTTTTATTGTAATGCTATTATTATTATTATTATTTTTAAATAAGACTATTTTATTAATATCAATATAGTATACAGGTTAAGTTTGTTTTTAGAATTGTTATGCTAGTCAATTTCAGAGGGAGCAGAGTTTAAAAAGACAAAAATATGACCGTTCTAGATGGGGAAACCGGTTCAAAAATCGTTGCTCTTAGTAGGAAAACCAACATTAACCAGAAAAGACCAAGAGTTTGCCAAATTGTTCAGGAAATACATGGTATCAGTGAAATTAAATAAAACAAAGAGAGGAAACCTCTCATTGCTATCGCTGCATGTCATGCTAAGTGTCATGAGGCTGTGGTGGTGGCGGTGGCTGCTCAATGATAAGACACCTGTAATCATCCGACTAATCCTCGTCTTTCTTCGAGTGCTGTGCATTAGGTTCTGACGTGGTGGCGGTGCACACAAGGCTGGCACTGCCTTTCCTCTTCTCATCCACTGAGCGTTTTGGACTTCCTCCTACTTTGACCGACAACGCTTCAGATTTCTGAGAGTGCTGAGGGGGTGCTAGAGAAATTGTAGATTTCCGGAGACGTTTTCTAGCACCTGACCCAATAGAGCTCGAAGGCGTTTCCTGAAAGCTGACAGTGATGGTGGCTATAACTCGAGGTCTGTCCAGGGAGCAATCATAATGGAAATGAGACGAGTTGTCTTCAGGAGGCGGGGAGCCACTGTCTGAGTGAATTGAGATGGGCAGGCGTGAGGACTGGCCCCTGCCTCGACCACGACAGCAACACATTTGATGCCTCCGCGACATGCTGGAGCATGAATGAGCATAAGGGAGGCTAGCTTGCGGAGGCATTGAGGTCGAGTGAGTGTTGAGGTTGGCGTGTAGAGGCTACAAGACAGTACGACAACAGGAGCGATGAGGTGTCAAAGCTAACATAAGGTGGAGGTCACAGTGCGTCTCAGAGGGCGAAGGGGAACTCAGAGCAGAGAAAACTGAGAATCGAAGGCGAAAGGAAGAGAATGACAACGAAGGAGGGCGCAGCGCCATGAAGTAGAGCTTGGATCAGATAGGTGTTAAGGCGAAGGGCAGAGGCAGTGATGTCAACTTGAGGCGAGCAACTAGAGCATTTAAGAGCTGCAGGACAGGCTCCATGCGTGGCCATGTGCCACGCAGTGGAGCTGCCACCTCCCGTCCCTATTTAAACACCCGCATCCGAGGATTGTAATGCAATTATTAGTGACATTCATAATATGTTTTTTCTTGAGAGAAATAGAAGTATGTTTTTTTCTTCAATTGCATGTACTATATGGAATTAAAATTTAGTAGATATGTTACTTCGTTAAATTTGTGATTTCAAAAAAATAATATTCTAAAATTATTGTTATCCTTATTTATAATAAATCTATGGCATACAAGTTATGTACATACATTTTGATGTACACATAATGTAATGTAGCTACAAGGTACCTATAAGTAATGTACGTACACATAGTTATTTAGTTAATAATGTGGTTTATTTTGATCATTGTTTAAATATAATTTTTTAATTATATAATTTTAATGAAATATATTAACAGTTTAGTGGTAAATTCTAATAGAATGTATATATTTAAATTACGAACTTTAAATAATTTATGAAATATTTTAAAATTTTTATAATAATAAATGTTATATTTATATTTTTATTATTATTAAGATTTTAATATTTTTTTAAAAAGATATTTAAAAAATCATAAAAATGTTGTTATCTAGTATTATTTTTGTCATTAAATTTATTGTTGTTGTAATTTTATTGTGAGAAAATTGTTTGCTGTTAAATAAGATTTTATATTGTTCTAAACAAATTAGAAAGGAAAAAAAAATATTGTTTTTAATTAAAGTAACAAAAATTGAATAGAAATACTATTAAAATAGTGATTTGAAATACACGGATGCTTCCCACTTTTTAAAATGCCACATTATATTGAAGTTTTAGATATACTTTTTTTACTTCTGTTAACATGTAAATATATATTATTATAATAATGAGATATACCTTGAGGTCCATATTTGTGGTTGTGCCATTAAGTTTTGTGTTCGATGATTATTTCACTCTTGAATGTATTTAAAAATTGTTGTAGATTTATTGGAACATGGTTGTTTTGTAAGCTTGTAGGATAAGTGTTATAATTTTCAGGTAAAATAGTGTGATTTTTTAGTGTTAAAATTTAATGTATAATTTTATTTTTTTGCTTTAGTGTTATTTTATATATTTTATTTTAATTAATATGACTAAATTATTTTTCTGTATGATTGATATAATTGTTGTAAACAAAGGTAGTTATGGATGAATAAAAAATATTAGTGGAACGAAATATTAATTTGCACATAACATGCATTTGTGAAATGGTGTACATACTAATGTTATTGAAATTGAAATGATTGAAAATAATTATAATTTCTTTTTTTATTGGGATTATATTGCAATGTGATTTTTATTGTACTTTTTTATTGCAATCTAGTTTCTATTATATATATATAACAAAAAAAAACTGTATTTTTCATAATTTTGCTAGAGGATGTTGGATCATAGGTTTGATACAGGATGTTGAATCATTTTTTATATACAATTTAAGTAAGTAAACTAAAAAAAATCGTACAATGTTATAGAAATTTATGTGCTTAGATTGCAATGGAAAGATTATGTGCATAAATATGTCTATTAGTGGAATGTTTTTAAAAGGAAAATGTTGATTTCCTTAATTGTTGAATATTGTTTCCGTTTTGTTCATTTGATGCATAATGTTATATTTTTGGCAATATTTGCTTGGAGAAGCTAAAATTTACTAACTGTATATGTAATCTTTTTAGAATATTAATAAATATTTGTTAATAAATGCAATGTTTAATATTCTAGCTCTTCTTCTTGACATGTTATATTTTTTTCTTTGCAATAAAGTATGCAACATTTCCTTTTTTTCAAGAAAGTTGTTGCTTTTACCATGGATCTGATTGTTTGGAAGTTTCTACATTTCAATATTATTGAGCTTATATTTCATTGGATTCCTTTATCAACGTTGATGAGATTTAATTTGGTGTGTAAATAATGGAGTGTTTTATAGCAAAACCTAGTTTTCCTCGCCAGTTGCAATAGATGCGCCAACAAAGAATTTGGATTTATTGTTTTTCCAATTTGTATGGCCCATGACTGCTTTGTTGGATCCTAGGTTAATGATAAAGGATAGATATCTTCCATGCATTTTCCTTTTCTTCATTTTGGGTACATAATTGAATGTATAGTAAGATCAATTATTTTGTTCAATGCACCTCGAAATTATTTGTATTCAAATAATTATTTCGTTGTGAGCCCTTTCACAAAGACATTTAGAAATCTTGGATTTCTTCCTCTTGGGTAGCGTGGTTCTTCTCTTTCTTGGGGAAATGAAATTCACAAAAATATGAATGGGTTTTTGTGAAACAAGTGTCCAAAAACATGGATTCACATTTTTTAATTTGTAGCAGTGTTGACATGGTTTAGAAGAGGACGAAACTTCCTTATGGAAGTGTAGCGCACCTAAAGCATGTTATCTTCTATAAAAGAAAAAAATTCTGGCTATATTTAGACCAAGATTATGATGATTACCTTGCATATGGTTACACTATCTATTGGTTGGATATTAAAAGAAACGATTAGGGTTTTTCATTTGTTCCTATTGTTGACATACGATGTATGGCATTAGGATTATACAGGAACCAAATTATTTTTCTTGTTAATAATGGTTCTACCTATGTTTGGTCACTTTAAGAAATAAACAATTTTGAATTTGGTCAACCTTGCAATGAACGAAGCTTGGAATATTTTGAAGATGATTGGGGGTTCATATGGAGGTTGCTGGATACTATTTCTATGGATATTAATAGTAAACACACCAGTACCTTCCTTTTCGTACAATTGAAGGAAAAGTACTTTTTTTGGGTTGCATGGATGTGAAATTAAAGGTATATGATTTGGTGACTCTATTATGCACAACAACAATTGTTGATGGTGTCTCCATGCTCGAAAGATCAAGGTTCCATGTGCGATCAATTGAAGATTTCAATTATATGATTGAAATTGGAAATGTTTTCTCGCTTATTTCAAATATAGATTCTATTGTTGGCATACTTTCACTACATGTGGATATCGTAATTTAGTATTTGAGGCTTGAAGATGTTTATTATTTCACATTGTTACATAATCTTTTATGTTTGTTTTATCTTTTCAATAATTTTTTGGATATCATTGTAACTCGAATTTTGATGTTGTACTGAAAATATAGCTATGTAAATTTTCAATATGTTTGTTGGAGACAAGTTTTGTTGTTTGGATGTTTCACATATTCAACAATGCACTTCATATTTTTTTTTCTATTATGATTTGTGAAAATGAAAATTTTTTCCCAATTATTCCAATGAAAGCTTTTGTTAGAAAGAAACCACAAATGCCTAAGGATGTAATTGTTTAAACTTAAAGCCTTAAAAGTATTTGGTTTTATAGCTTTCCATATATGATTTATTTGTATCATCTCTTCGATTTTCTGTTGGGAGTAACAATTGTGCCAGTTCCAAGCCTATGATGGAAAATATTGTGATGTCAATTTTTGTTATGTTTGTATCGATTTCTTGCACTATTTTGTTGTTTAATATATGAAATAATGCAGTTGATGATTCTTATTTTAATTTGATATTTGAAATATTGTGTGATATGTATATCCTGGAAATTTGAGAGGTTGGTTGTTAGTATTTAAATTTATATAGTTTTTGTGCTATACAACTACACTCCCCCCCCCCCCCCCCATTTATTTTTGTAAATAGGGACCCTTTAGAGATAATTAGAAAAAATCCTTTTAAAGGTTCCTTCTAAAAAAAACACTTAGGAAATAAATTTATCTCAAAGCGCATCTCTTATCACATATCACTTTCAAAGAAGAATCTATAAATCTTGTGAATTGCGAAACGCGCACTCTTAAAAGTCTTATTCTATTTTTTCACATTGCACTTGATTTAGTTAAAGATTAGAACAAAACAATAAAAGTCACGATCGTCGCGGACCTGACAGGGCGAATGAACTCGAATATATAATCTCTTTCACATCGCGTTCACTTTTAGCTTTCGCAAATCGCACCGTGCGTGGATTATGATTTAAACTTCAATGTATTTCTTAAAAATTGCGATATGAAATTTACGCAGATCGCATTTCGCAATTGATAAGAAACAATCACAAAAATTATAAGATATGATTGTGATTTGCGCATTTATTGTTTCCAGCGTGTGAAAAGTGACTTATGTCATTTCGAATTGAATTATGATCTTAACGGATTTAATCAAAGGATAAGTATTGCATGCGAAGCCACACAAAGCCATGCCTAGCATTTAATTTTGAAATCATGAAGGAGTTATGAGGAGATGACTGATCGAATTGATAGTTTTTATGTAAAACATCTCTTCACAGTTTCTGCTATATGATATATTTTGTTTCACTTTCAGGAAAACAATTATTGAATCGAAAGATTCTGAAATGAGTAAGAAAGGCAAAGAAGTGTCTCGAGCATCGTATACAGAAGATACAAAAATGCCTTCGCTGTTTTCTGATACTGTTTTTCAAAAATATTGTGGTATCACATCATGGGAAGCTATGTATAAACTATTTGAAGATGAAGGGCCAAAGGTGATAGCGAAGATTTCTGCAACAGGCATTGATTCCACTTCCGACGCAACTTTGTTTGACGTTGCATGTTCATTCATTCATAAGATAGTAGAAAGGCCAAAGCTCATGCCTTACACAGATATGATCAAATGGGCAATCAAGAATTTGAATATTGAAGACAGAGTGTTTAAGAATTCGAGAGGAGAAGTCATGGGCTCTTTTAAAGTTGAAGACTTGGAAACTATGTATCATTTACCATCTCCGCAACAGAGGTATGACAATGTATATGTGCAAAGGTTTAAAGCTAAGCACCCAGATCTGATCAAAGTCATTCAAGAATGGAAGGACAACGAAGGAAAATTAAAGCAAGACAAGTCTGGTATGTACCCCATTGCACAGATCCCGCAACCTTTTTGCTATGCTGCTGGTATGTTATGTAGGTTATTCGGTAGACCAGACAGTACTAGGTTTGCTAGAGACTTGGTTCCCTTGATTGACGCAATCGTCAACTCATCCATTTTGAATTGGGTAGATCTATTATCCAATTACTTAGTTAAACACATTACTAAGTATAGGAATAAGAAAAATGCTTTGTCTCAAGAAAACTCACCCTTTTTTATGTTTGCCTATGTTATGGATGCCATCTGTTTTCATTATACATTTCCAACTATGGGTTGGAAATGGACTTCCAAAGAACCTACCCCAATCCATATTTATCACGAAGAACTTTGGGATTCCAAATACCACCTGCATTTTTATAAAGTCTGTTATGGAGTTATGATGCCAATGTATCGATGATTTTTAATGAAAAGATCCCTAGGGTATCGAAAGAAGTCAGTAGGGATATTGTTCCTACAGCTCGATGGTTTTCTAAAGAGAAATTTACATATGTACGAGTTTTTGGAAGCTCTGCTCTTCCACATGTTTTTCCATACTGCGTTCCAAACAGGTTGTTCGGGAGAGAGATCGCTTATCAGCTTGTTAATGGTGTTACTAAACAGTTGAAAGATGAAAAAAGGAAATTTGGCCTTCTTTTCCTATATAGTACGGTTCTTTCGCTCTGGCCAACATTGGTCACACATACAAATAAGTGCCTAATGTGAAAATATTAAATCTTGCATTTATGCCTGGGAGACTGTATGATCCTGATGATGAAATCAAAAATTATATGGCAAGACTTAAGACAAAGCCTTTTGTCAAGGAAGAAGATCTGTTTGATGACTTCTTTCAAGGAGTTGAAGTTTTTTTTAGATGTTATTAAAATGGTTTCAAATTAATCAAGTCAAGAAGATATTCAAGCCTTTCAAGAATACAGAAATGAGAGACTGAAAAATGTCCCTTTAAATTTATTTATCATGGAAGATGAAAAGAATACTCCAAGTGTTAGCATTGATGAAGAAACGAAAGATAATTCTGAAAATGAATCCGATCAATCTCAACAGCAATCTGAAAAATCTGAGGATGAGTCTGAATTCATAAAAATAAATTTGGAAATTGATCAGGTTATTCATGAATTATAGTTGCATGAAAATCCAAAGAAAAATGGCACTGAATTGAATTCAGGAGAAGTTCAAAAGGATCAAAGCACAACAGATCAGTCCAAGTCATCTAAAGGAAAAGACCTTTCAAATGAATGGGAAGAATTTTCCCAAGCAATAAACACCCCCAAAGAAAAGACTATCACTGATCAAGCAGCAGATTTCCCAACACCTGAGCCTTCTCGAAAGATATTTCAAACTGTTAATCCTTTGCAAACAGTTCCAGCAACTCAAAACAAAGAAATCATTCCAGCTTTTTCAGAAGACCAAATAATTTTGCAAATAGAAGACATTCCTTCATTAGATATCTTCTATAGTCATAGCCATAAAGCTATATTGAAAAGAAATAAGAGAAAAAGAGTTGATGAAACTCTTAAATATACAGATGAATCAGTTGACATTCTCTGGAAGGATTCACTAGAAGATCCCACTGAACATTTAACTAAGTTATCTCAGTATGAAGGAGCTTATGCTACAGCCACTTTAGACAAAGAAACTCAAATTAAAACTTTGTCAAGGAAAAAGGATTACAGGATATAAGAGTTGGAACATTTATTGGATGCAGAGAAGTTTAAGACTACAAAACAGATAAGAATGAATTCAGAGCAGTTCCTTAAAGATATTGAGAGGCTTAAGCTAAAACATCATGCACAGCTTGAAGAAAAACAGGTATACATGGAGAAGAATTTAGCAGAATTACAAAAGTAATCACAGTCAGAAATTTTTTTTAAAGAAGCACTTGATATAAATACCATGTTAAAGAAACAACAAAAGGTATTTTGTTATCAAGCAGCCATGATTGATTCTTACTGTGATTCAAATAAAATAATGATTCAAAAAATCGCTATCTAAAAGCTTGAATGTGAAAAACTTCAGAGTCAAATTGAAGAATATATTCAATGGAAAGATTCAGATGCTGGAAAGAAGGCTAATCTACCTCAAGTAGATAAATTTCATAAGGAATTATTGTTTACAGAGTGGAAGACACAAATTTCCAGAGCAGAAAAAGCAGCAGCTAAAACATCCAGTAAATAAAATGAAATTATACAACATTTGTGTGATCAATTATTCAAAATATGACTTTTGGAAGAAAACACGTCTGATATGTTTTCAATGATCAAAGAAGTAGATTCAAGATGGATTCAACAAGCAGATCGGCAAGAAGAGATGATCAAGAAAATTGACAAGTTTGATCAAGAAAATTCTTTGAATTTTCTAATCAAACTATATCATCAACAGCAAACGCTTCAGTTAATCACAGAATCAGCCCAAAGGTCACAATCAAAAATTTCAAATGCTATATTCAAGGATCAGATTCGCTCACGAATATCTCAACCACCTCATCTCAAGACTATGCTAGATATTTGCAAGTTACGTGACCACATTCAACAGAAGAAGAAGGATCCTTAAAATCAAGATTGTCAGTTTGTTTAATTTCCTAGATTATAGTTCAAGATAGGTTTTATAGAGAGAGGTTGTTTGAAGCCTCCTCTATATTTTTTTAAAGTATTTAATTTAGTTAAGTAGTTAATTGTAGTATTTAAACCCTTCTCATGCATTTAGAGAAGGGTCCTAAATTTTATTGAGAACATTTGCAAAGAAGGCTTAAGTTGTAAGCAGGTTTGTAAGTGTCTTGATGAAAGAATGGAACATGGCCTTATTCAGTTATATAAATCATCCTGTTGATCAATGTTGATTCACTTTGGCTTGGCTTTTTTATTGAAGAATTGAATATGACCTTTTATCATTGATCTGATAAACAGGACGACAAACAATTGGTACTAATATCATGTATGTTATTATTGTTTTGAATATTAATGATGAACACAACTTTCATGAATCATATGTAGAATTAATTATTTATGTCTGAAGTATCTGTTTCATTAATTGTACAGTGTACAGGCAGAAATTAGTTATTTTATATATGGTCATTACATAAATGCGATATGTCTTTCGTATTCTTTTTTATTAATTAATCTTTTCAAAAGGAATTATTCTACACAGTTATAATTCTATTTAATCTGCAATGATTTCAAAACAGATTAGATAGTTATCTTCCTAGGTCGCATTAGAGATACTTTACCCGGGTTAGATTAAGTTTATTTTAAAGTCTTGCATTTAGAAGTAAATTTTTTTAGTTTGTAGTAATTCATCATTTTTAAAAAATTTTGGTAGAAATCTCACAAATCATCACATAAACACCAAAACTGGGAAACTGGTCCCAACACCTCCAGTCGGAGCCACTACCCCAAACGGAAAAGGAGCTGCTTTAAGGTCCAGACCGGGTGGTTATCCCCCTTTGTTGTTGCCACGGATTTCTAAGGCCTCAACATTTTTGGCGCTAGAAGGAGGGCATGACTATGAATGGCAGATAAATCCAAAATTCAAAGCCTTCATAAGATTCTATCTCCTCAAAAGCATTCTACCATTTCCCGATCACGATCTGAATCACCAATTCAAAAATCGGAAGTAGTAGAAACCTTTCTTTCGTCCCCTGAAATTTCACGTCACCCATCTACTTCAGAATTCATTCCCGAATCCCCCGAAGTACAATCTTTAATTCAACAATTGGAAGGAATATCTATTTCTGCTGAAAAGCCTGTTAATCGAGAAACATCTGAAGAAAGTGTTACTTCTCTATTTAGAGATACTGGTATTCTAACTCGAGCTAGAAGTGAGAAGCTTGGAATTCATCCTTTTGAGTTTCCTTTAGAATCTCATCACAAAAAAGTTTCTCAAATATCCATATCAAAATCAGACACAAGTGAAGTCACATCAAATCTCCCTTCAGTTATTCCTTCATACTCTTCTAATCCACCCACATCTTAGACACATTCCATTTCTTCCACTCAGACAATCAGTGCTCTCACAAGTAGTATTGTTCTAGTTGTAAGTTCTTCTTTCATCACCTCTACTTCTGTATCTACTTCTACATCTTCGCAAAATCCAAATCCAATTATGGCTACTCAACCTTGGACAAATCCTGGTGCTGTGCTAATAGAAAATACTAATGCTCTTCTAGATCATCCAGAAAAATGGTTACCAAAATATAATCCTTATGATGGTCTTCCTGCTGAAGAACACATCAATAATTTTATGTTAGCCATGAACTTAAATCGAATCGTTCATGAAGATGTTGTAGTTAGATTGTTTCCATATACTTTGCAAGGATCTACAGGATCCTGGTATTTTTCTCTTCCAGTAGGATCTATTGCTAATTGGGCAACTTTTGAACAAGTTTTTCTTGCGAAATTTGGAGATGACAGAACTTTTGCTTCTTTGATCAATGCTCTTTCCAATCTTAAAATAAATTCAGGTGAAAAGGTCAAATATTTCAACTCCAGATTCAATAGATTATTAAATAAAATCCCAAATGCTTCAAAACCTGTTGTTGATGTACAAATAGAATGGTGCATTTTTTCTTTACCCTCGAATGTAGCCATTTTTCTAGATAGGGCTAATAAATTCGCTCTTTTAGAAAATCTGAAAGAAGCTCTTGCGGTAGAAAAAATAATTTTAGCATTGGAGAAATGAATAGAATTAGAAGAAAGGAAAACAAAGAAAGTGACATTTAGTCAAGATTCCAAAAATAAAATCTCAAAAGATCCATTTGATCTTGAAGGTCTTCAAAAATTATTAAAGACTATGTCAAATGATATGATAGATATAAAGAAACAAGTTGTTGGAACTTCAGTTGCTAAAAAATCATTTCATTCATTTTTAAAAAATCCTTCTTCCACTCCTAAACCCCCAAATGAGATTTCAAATGCAGAATCTGATCAAGATACTGAAGATCCCTCACCTTCTAAAAATGAATTAGAATCTGAAGAAGAAGTTGAATCAAATGGTTTATGGGATTTCATTCTTCCAATAGAGGAAGAAAGTGAAGCTATGCTTGTATCAACAAGAAGTAAACCTTTTTCAGATCCAATTGTGTCAAATCCCAAACAAAATTCTGTCCCCTCAAAAGATAGAACCAAAAAATCTAAAACTATGCAAATAGATTCGATTTCATCAGATCCTTCTACAAATTTTAAAACTTTGATTGTATCAGATACAGTCAAATATAATATAGTAGAAGATATGAAAAAGATCAAGGCAAATATCTCGTTACATGAAATGTCTAAACTCAAACAACAACAAAATATTTTTCTTAGAGAACTTAAAGCAATTCTTGTAGAACCGATACAACCACTAGTCATAGCACAAGCCTCAAAAGATATGGGAAAACCTCCATCATTTGTCAATAAAGTAAATGCTAATGATATTTTTTTGATTGGTGATAGATTTATCTCTCAAACTCCTCCTCTTCTTTTGACTTATGAAATTTTTAACAAGAATGTTCATAATTGTCTTATTGATTCAGGAGATTCTTCAAATATTATGCCAAGAACAGTGTGTACAAAATTAAATGTTACTCCTCAAAAAACATCGGTACATATAGTTCAGTTGGATAGAACTAAATTTGAAGTTATTGGATAAATGTTATCGGTATCTATCAGATTATCATCTAATCCAAAAGTTTCAAAAGTGATTGATATTTTGGTCGCAGACATTCCTGAATTCTATGGTCTCATTTTAAGCAGGGATTGGTATGAGAAATTACATGGGTATTTTGCTACTGATTGGTCTCACATGTGGTTACCATATAATGGTAAACCAAATCAAATCAGAATTGAACGTGAGAAATTTATGAAACATACAGTTACTGAATTGGAACAACCAAATGAGCCTATAGATTTTACCAATAATATCATAGGGAATTATTCAGCAGAATCATTCCTTGGATCATTTAATGCTCAGGTTTCACCTTTCGAAACAAATACTGTTACTTCTCAAATTGAAAATTTTTCTCAAACAGATTCTTCTAGATGTGTTAATTTTAGCAATCAAATTCCAAATCAGTATTTATTTTGGACTCTATTTTTTGACGGTTCAAAATCAAAAGATGGTGCAGGAGCAGGTTGTGTTTTAATTGATCCTCAGGGAGAGAAGACAATGCTAGCTTGTAGACTCGAATTCTAATGCACAAATAACACTGTTGAATACGAAGCATTGATTCAAGGTATGTACAAAGCCATAGGATTGAATGTTAAATATTTGCAAGTATATGGAGATTCTGAAATAATAGTCAAACAAGTTAGAAATATGATTCATTGTATTTTCGGACATTTTAGACATTATCAAACATTAGCTCAGAATCTCACTTCTCATTTTTCAGCATTCAATATCTCCGCAGTTCCTAGATTACAAAATGCGAGTGCCGATTTGCTTGCTAAAATAGCATCTAGACTTATACCACCCAAAGAGTTTAGCCCAAATAGATTTTCAATTGAATTAATTTTTAGACCATCCATTCCTGACAATATTACAAATTGGAAAGTATTCAATAATGATGCAGAGATAGTAGAATTTCTTACATCAGATAGAGCTTATGAAGGTCAAATCTTCGATGAAAATGAACATGATTTACAGATTAAAGACCAAATAAACAATAATCCAATTCCTAATTCTGTAGTCAAAATGGAAGATCTGTATGATTTGAAAGATAGGTTTAAAAAGGTAACGAATTCAAAAATTCAAAGTTCTACTTTAAAATTTGAATTGATTAATCTTGGTACTTTAGAAAAACCTCAGAATATCAACTTAGGTCTTGGTTTGGGATATGGAGAAAGGATATCATTCATTATTTTTGTCAGAAAATATAAAGATATCTTTGCATGGGATTATTCAGATCTTAAAACATATGAAACTTCCATAATTCAACATACCATTCCCATGATATCAGATGATAAACCTGTCCAACAAAAACTCAGAAAAATTCATCCAAATCTAGAAAGTCAAATCAAATCTGAATTGAATAAAATTCTCAAAGCTAAATTAATTTTTCCTATTAGACATTCCAAGTGGGTGTCAAACATGGTCCTAGTTAGAAAAAAGAATGGAGATATTAGAATTTGTATAGATTTTAGGAATTTGAATAAAGCCAGTCAAAAGGATAATTTTCCCTTACCTACCATGGAACATATATTGCAGTCAGTTGCAGGATCTGAATTGATGTCTTTTCTAGATAGATTTTCAGGGTATAATCAGATCATGGTTCATCCTGATGATAGATTAAAAACAACATTTAGAACAAAATGGGGAACATATGCATATCAAAAAATGCCTTTCAGAATGATTAATGCTGGAGCTACGTTTCAACGTGCTATGGATATAGATTTCAGAGGATTAATCAATAAATTAGTTGTTATATACTTAGATTACATCACTGTTTATTGTAAGCATAGAAACAATCATATTAATCATTTAAAAAATATTTTCGACAGATGCAAAAAATATGGTATTTCCCTCAATCCAAAAAAATGTTATTTTGCTTTATCAGAAGGAAAACTTTTAGGATTTATTGTTTCTAAGAAAGGAATTCATATATATCCTGATAGGATTCAAGAGATTGAAAACATTCCTCTGCCACATAACAAAAAAACAATGCAATAATTTTTAGGACAAATTAATTTTGTAAAAATATTTGTTCCAGATTTTTCTCAAATTGTCCTTCCCCTTCAATCAATGATCAAGAAAAATTCAATTTTTAAATGGGGCAAAGAAGAAAGAAATTCCTTTGAGTTAATCAAAAGAGCTATTGTTGAAGCTCCCTCTTTAACAACTCCTGGTTTTCTCAAGTCTTTTGTGTTATATACATTTTCTTCAGATACATCATATGCAGTTGTTTTAACACAGTTAAATGATCAGAATATTGAAGCACCAATTGCGTTTTTTAGCTCTAATCTTCAGGGTGCCGAGTTAAATTATTCAGCTGTAGAAAAACAAGCATATGCTGTGTTTAAATCTTTGAAACACTTTATACCTTTTCTCTTAAAAACACACACCAAGATAATAGTACCTTATTCAGTGGTAAGGCAATTATTAATACAACGAGAAGTGGGAGAGAAAAGAGCAAATTAGGTTATTGCTCTCCAGGAATATGATGTAGAAATACATCCAACAAAAATTGTTAAAGGACAAGGTCTTTGCGAAATGTTAACTGGATCTTCTCATTTACCTAAAGATGAAGATCAATCAGAAGCAATACAAATATCTGAGGTAAGCCTAAACGATTCTCAATCACAATATGCTGATCTGATTTTTTTTTTTTAAATGGACATGCTCCATTAAGTTTCAATTATACAACAAAACGTGCTTTAAGACTTAAGGCAAATCAATATCAACTTGTAGATGATGTCCTATTTAGGAGAAATTATGATTATGTATTATTGAGATGCTTAGAGAAATCTGAAACTGAAAAAGTATTGCATGAATTACATGATCGACCAGCTGGAGGTCATTTCGGAGGAAATATCACAGCACATAAAATGTTGCATGCGGGCTATTATTGGCCAACTTTGTTCAAATATGCACACGAGTATTCAAGGAAATGTAAAACATGTCAAACTACAGTAGGAAGAGAGAGGAAACCAGCATTTCCATTACAGCCTTTAAATATCCAACAACCATTTGAACAATGGGGGTTAGATATTATAGGTGATATAACTCCAAACTCTTCAAAGAAACATAGGTATATTTTAACTGCAACCTATTATTTCACAAAATGGGTAGAATCTATCCCATTAAAGGTGGTCAATACACAAAATATTACCGATTTCATTGATTAATTCATAATTACAAGGTTTGGCCTTCCATCAAATTTGATATTTGATAATGCATCTTACTTTTCTGGAAATGCCATGATAGAATTTGTTTTGAAAAGAGGTTTTAAGTTGAAGTATTCAGCTAACTATTACCCACAAGGAAACGGATCAGCTGAATCCACAAATAAAAACCTTATTAGAATCATAAAGAGAACCATAGAGCAAAATCATAAAAATTGGCATAAATAATTATTATTTGCTCTCTGGGTAGATAGAATTACACAAAAAGCTTCAATAGGAACTTCATCATTTATGTTAGTTTATGGCAAAGAAGAAATTCTTCCTTCAAATGAACAATACCATCGTTTGCCCTAGTTCAATTCATTGATGAAAATCCTTCTTCTTCTCTCCAACTTAGACAAGATCAAATCTTTAAGTTAGAAGAAGAAAGAGAAAAAGCTAAACAAACACATATCCACCATCAACAAGTAGTAAAAGCCTCATTTGATTTAACATCTATTAGTTCAAGAGATTTTCAAATTGGTGATCTGGTATTAAAATGGGATAAGGCTCATGAAGAAAAGGGTAAACACACAAAGTTTCAAAAACTTTGGTTAGGACCATTTCCAATAATCGAAAAGATTGGCTCATCAACATTTCTATTACAGGATTTATCAGGTAAGAAATATTCTTTACCTATTAATGGGCAAATTCTGAAAAAATATTTTTCATAGGGGATATTTTTCTTCTATTCTTGTACAATAAAACTTTTTACTTTCATTTAGAAATAAAATTTGTTTAGTACTAATAGTTGACTTTTCAAAATAAGTTTCAGGTAATTTCTTTCTTATTTTTCTTCTTCTACTTGTTTTAAAAATAGAATTGTTAAAGAAAGAAAAGTCGAAAGATTTACGAAAAACAAATTTATTTTATCTTTTAGAAAAATGAAATTCTAAATAAAACACTTATTTTGTTGAAGGACTCTCATTTTTATCTAGTATAAAAAGTTCTTTTAAGTCATGAAAAGAAAATTATATTTTAGTAAGAAATCTTTTTCAGAAAAGCAATCTAACAACTCGACATTATCGTCTGGCATCTTAAAAAGAAATATGATTCATCCCATCCGGTAAATCTAATAATTTTCAAAAGAATCTTAAAAAAATAAAAAGAAAAAATTTGAATAAAAATTAAGAGATAATTAGTCTCATTACGAGCTTGATTACCATGTTCATAAAGATATAATTAAAACTGACATTACAAATATTGTCTACCAAAACAATGTAATGACTTGAGATTATATCATAAAGACAAGGGGTCTCATCACAAGCCAGCTTGATCAGTTTTGATTATTATTTGTGAGTGGCATTGTCACTATTTGGTTACCAAGCCAAGACAATGGCTTTTAAGAAAATATAAAATAAAAATAAAAATATTTTTCTGATGAGAATAATGAGAAATACTGGATGGAAAAATGGATCATAGCTGGTTAAAAGGTAACCCTGCCAAAAGCTTAAATTGCCCATTGGAACAGAGGCTCTACCTATGATAAAATGGTAAATTTATAAAAATCCTTTTCTGTAAAGATTATCTGCTATCTTATTTTTAATAAGTAAAGACTGACATTGATATTTTTATACTTATATCTTTATAGAGGAGAATTCTCCTAAAACAAGTGAAATAATTGAAAATTTAGATTAATTGAAAAGGATATTATTTATTTGAAATTACAGTTTCTCTTTAAACTGACATTTTATTCATACTTATACAAAAGATTTAAGAAATTTGAGAAAAAAGAAAAATTTTATTAGAGATCATCCCAGTTAAGTCCAAGTGAATCACCAATTATTATGCCTATACAACTACCCCCCATTTATTTTCATAAATAGGGACCATTTTAGAGGTAATTAGGAAAAAATCCTTTTAAAGGTTCCTTCAACACACATGTGAGGAAATAATATTATATCTACACAGCTATCTCTGTATCATATCATCTTTCCAAAAGAAAAATCTATAAATCTTGCAAATTGCTGAAACTACACCCTCTTAAGAGCCCTTACTCTATTTTTTGTTTCTACATCGCCTTTTGAGTTTGAATTTAAAGAGATCTAGAACAAAACAATACAGAGTAGTAAAGTCGCGATCGGGACATGAACTGATAGGGAAGAATGAACTCGAATATATGATCTCTTTCACGTACACGTTACTTTTAGCTATATCGCAAATCACACCATGCATGGATTATGATTTAAAATTTCTAATGTATTTCTTAAAATTGAGTCTACGATTTATTGCACGAGATCACATTTTATTAGTACCACCTGATAAGACAACAATCCCGTAATTATAAGATATGATTGCGATTTGCTGCATTTATTCTTTCCAGCGTGTGAAAAGTGACTTATGTCATTTCGAATTCGAATCTCTAATCTTAATTGATTTAATCAAAGGGATAAGTATTGCATGAGGCTACAGAGAGCCATACACTAGCATTTAATTTTTGAAATTATGAAGGAATTTATGAGGAGATGATGATCTACAGCTGTGCAGTTTTACCGTATAAAACATCTCTTCACGTTTTCAGTTATATGATATATTTTGTTTCACTTTCGGGAAAGCAATTATTAGATCGAAAGAATACAGAAATGAGTAAGAAAGGCAAATGAAGTGTCTCGATCATGCGCTATACGGAAGATACGGAGAATTATTTCTTGTTTTCGATACTATTTGTCACAAATATTGCCCTGGTATCACATCACTGGGAAGCTATGTATAAACTATGTTGAAGATGAGAGAGGCCAAAGGTGATGACGAATATTTCTGCACAGTACTGATTCCACTTCCGACAGCTTAACTTGTTGACATTGCATATTCATTCATTCATAAGATAGCTGGCGAGGCCAAAGATCATGCCTTACACATATATGATCAAATGGGCCCATCTAAAATTTGAATATTGAAGGAGCACAGTGTTTGGGAAATTCATAGAAGAGAATTCATGGGCTCTTACTAAAAGCTAAAGACTTGGAAACTATGTATCATTTACCATCTCCACAACGAAAGGTATGACAATGTATATGTGCAAAGGTTTTAAAGCTAAGCACCAGATATGATCAAAGTCATTCAGAATGGAAAGACAATGAAGGGAAAACTTCAAAGCAAGACAAGTAACGTTATCTACCCCATTGCTGCAGATCCATGACCTTTTTGCTATCGATGCGGTATGTGTGTAGGTTATTGAGTGAACGAGACAGTACTAGGTTTGCTGAAGGGCTGGGTTCCCTTAATTGGCTTGTAATCGTCAAACTCCTCCATTTGAATAGGGTCCAGATTTTATTATCCAATTAATTAGTTAAACACATTCTTTCTGAGTATAGGAATAAGAAAAATGCTTAGATCATGAAAAACTCACCCATTTTTATGTTTGCCTATACTGCTTATGATTACCATCCTGTTTTCATTCTACATTTCCAACTACTGGGTTGGAAATGGACTTCCAAAGAACCTACCCCAATCTATATTTATCATGCAGAGAAATTTAGGAGTCCAAATACCACTTGCATTTTTATAAAAGTACGTGTGGAGTTATGATGCCAATGTATCGGATGATTTTGATTTTCAATAGAAAAGATCCCTGGGTTTCCAAAAAGAAATTCGATAGGGATCATTACTTCCCTCCTATAGCTCGATGGTTTTACTAAAGATAAATTTACATATGTATGAGTATTTGGAAGCTACTTGCTCTTCCACATGTTTTTCCATACTACGTTCCGGACCAGATTGTTTGGGAGAGAGTCTATTATCTGACTTGTTAATGGTGTTACTAAACAATTCGAAAAGATGACAAAAAGGACAATTTAGCCGTTATACCTGTACAATGTGGTTCTTTTGCTCTGCAGCCAAAATTGGTCACACATACGAAAGTGCCTAAATGTGCAGATATTAAATCTTGCATTTTATGCCTCTTTAAAGACTTTGTATGATCTACGATGATGAAAATTAAAAAATTTTCTGGACTAGAATTAAGACAAATCTTTTGTTAAGGAAGAATATCTATTTGATTGGCAGCTTTCATTTCTAAAAGAGTTGAAGTTTTTCGGATATTTAAAAGGGTTTCAAATCAGATTAAGTCAGCAAGAAAGATATTCAAGCCTTTCAAGAATATGAAATGAGAGGCTAGAAAAATGTCCCTTTAAATTTTATTTATCATGGAAGATGAAAAAGAAATACTCAGTGTTACAGCATTGATGAAGAAAATGAAAGATAATTATGAAAATGAATCCGATCAATCTCAACGACAATGCAGAAGAAATGCGAGGATGAGTCCGGAATTAGAGTTGCATGAAAAGTCAAGAAAACTGACCTACTAATTGAATTAGGAGAAGTTCAAAAGGGATCAAAGCACAATAGATCGAGTCCAGAGTCATACAAGGAAAGGATACCTTTCTATGAATGGTGGAAGAGTTTTTAAGCAAACTAAACACCCCCAAAGAAAAGACTATCATTGATCAACGGTAGATTTCCAAGCACACGAGCCTTCTCAAAAGATACGTTCAGATTGTTAATCCTTTGCAAACGAGTTCAGGCAACTCAAAACAAAGAAATCATTCCATCTTTCTACGTAGATCAAATAATTTTTGTCTAAATATAAGACATTCCTTCATTAGATATCTTCTATAATTCCATAGCCATAAAAGCTATAGTAGAAAATAATAAGACAGAAAAAGAGTTGATGAAACATCTCACCCAATCTACTAAGATGGAATCGATTGATGTTCTCTTGGAAGGGATTCACTTGAATATCCTCTTGAACATTTAACTAAGTTATCCAGTGATGGAGGAGCTTGTATGCTGCATCCCACTTTGTAGACAAAGCGACTCAAGTTAAAACTGTGATAAGGCAAAGGGATTACGAGGATACAAGAGTTGGAATCACTTTATTGGATGCGAGAGAAAGTTAAGACTATCTGAACAAATTAGAATGAATTGAGGACGAGTTACTTGAAAAAAAGATATTGAGAGGCTTAGCTAGAACATCATGGACGACTTGAAGAGAAACAAGTACACTTGGAGAAGACTTTAGCGAGAATTACAAAAACAATCACGATCGAAATATTTGTTAAAGAAGCACTTGATATAAATACCATGTCAAAAGAACAAAAAAAGGTGTTTGTTATCAAGACGTGTATGATTGATTCTACTTGTGATTCAAATAAAATAATGCAGTCAACAAATTTCTATCCAAAAGCTTGAATGTGAAAAACTTTTAGAGTCAAATTGAAGAATATGTTCAATGACAAGATTCGGATGCTTTGGAAAGAAGGTTAATCTACCTCAAGTAGATAAATTTCATAAAGGAATTATTATTTACTGAGAATGGAAGACACAAATTTCCGGAGAAGCGAGAAAATTACACGGCTTCAAAACATGCAGGTGAAATCAAATGAAATTATATGAGCATTTGTGTGATCAATTATTCAAAATAGGACTTTTGGAAGAAAACATGTTCTAATGTCTTTTCAATGATCAAATAAGTAGAGTCAAGATGGATTCAACAAGCAAGATTAGCAAGAATAAATGATCAAGAAAATTGACAAGTTTGATCGAGAAAATTCTTTAGAATTTTTTTGATCAAACTATATCACTCAACAACAATGACGCTTTAGTTAATGTAGAATCAGCCAAAAAGGTCACAATCAACAATTTCAAATGCTATATTCAAGGATCAGATTCGCTCACGAATATCTCAACCACCTCGGCTCAAGACTATGCTAGATATTTGCAAGTTACGTGACCACATTCGGTAGAAGAAGAACGATCCTTAAATCAAGATTGTCAATTTGTTTAATTTCCTAGATTATAGTTCAAGATAGATTTTTTTAGAGAGGTTGTTTGAAACCTCCTCTATATTTTGTAAGAGTATTTAATTTAGTTAAGTAGTTAATTGCGATAGTGCTTTAAACCCTTCTCATGCATTTAGAGAAAGGGTCCTGAGTTTTATTAAGGAAATTTGCAAAAGAACGCTTAAGTTGGAAGCAAGGTTTGTAAGTGTCTTGATGAAAGAAAGAATGGAACACAACCTTATTCATTTCCTATATAAATCATCTTGTTAATCAATGTTGATTCAATTTTGGCTTGGATTTTTTATTGAAGAATTTAATATGATCTTTTATCATTGATACGATGAACGGGACCTAAGAACTAATCTGGTACTAATATCATGTATGTTATTCTTGTTTTGAATATTAATGATTAACACGACTTTCATGAATCATATGTAGAATTAATTATTTATGTCAATATTTGGTTCAGCATAATCATGCGGTATACGAGACAGAAATTAGTTATTTTATATATGGTCATTACATAAATGTGATATACCTTTCATATTCTTTTTCTATTAATTAATATTTTTCGAAGAATTATTCTACAGGATTATAATTATATTTAATGCGGTGATTTCAAAACGGAGATTAGATAGTTATCTTTTTAAATCGCATTTGAGATACTTTGCCTAAGGTCATAGATTAAGTTTATTTTAAAGTCTCTTGCATTTAGGAGTAAATTTGTTTAGTTTGTAGTAATTCATCATTTTAAAAATATTTTTGACTAGAAAATCTCACAAATCATCACACAAAGACCAAAAGCTGAAAGCTGGTCCCAACACCTCCCGGATCGATGGAGCCACTACTAGCAGAAAAATGAGTTGATTTAAGGTACGGGCCAGGGTGGTTATCCCCGCTGTTGTTGCCACAGATTTAGAGGCCTCAACACTGAGGTCAAATCTATGCTATTGTTTTAGTTTAATTACCATCACTACTTACATTGAATTAACCTTGTTCTAAAGAAATCAAGCTGAAGCAAATATACACGTTCTTATGACTAGACTATTTCTCCTAAAACAAATCACACATCATCAAATCCCCAAAATAGAATGAAAATACTAAATATGAATTAAAACTTTAAAGGAAAATGATGAAACTAGGATATAACTATTTTCACTATCGAATTCTATCTCATAAATTAAATCCATAAAAATTTACTAATCACTCATGCCTTTCAAGCTAATCTAATCTACTTAATAGGAAATCAATGTTTTACCAAATAATTCTTGTTTTGAAAATAAATCATGTAGCAGCCTATTAATAAAAACTTAAAATATCAATATCGAGACAATCATGAAATCTTTCTTATCTCATGGGAACACTACTATACGGCCTCTATTCACTATATTCACTCTTCAACTTATGCATACTAGAAATTGAATGGCATCACACAACTGATCACTCTTGGTCTAAATACATGGATAGAAATTGAAATTCTTAGGATACTTTCATAGTTTATGCCATATCCGATACTAAGCCATCACAGTGAGTCGAACTACTTGCAAATCTACATTTACATCACGGTATCATTTTATTCAATGCATCCCAGAAAATTCACTTCACAATTGCTATATCATGTGTAATTGTTCTAGGCGAAAATCAACGGGAGACTCAATTCTTTCCTGAGAGACAAGTATAGCTCTTGTAGCAAATGGATTCACACAATCATATGAAATTGTCAATTCATCTACGCATATCCGGCACTCTTTCCTTTGTTACCATTGATGAATGTTAAGAATAAAAATAATCATAACACTACAAGGAAAAGACTCTCACAGAGGAGTTATAACGAAGGTTTTTAGTGTTATAAAATTGGACATAAAATTGTCAAAAAAAACATTTTATACAACACATCCATTTTTGGTAATGGAGGTTTTTTCGGAGCTTCTAACATAATTTCAACACAACTAAAAAAAATTGGGTAGCAGGAGGTTGTTACGGATGCTTTTTCTCATCGGTGTGCTAATTGGGGGTGTCAACGCCTTTGTGCGTTGCAGTGATCGTCACCGATATGTTAACCTACCAGAAAGACGCGGGGACGAGATATTTCGGATGCTGCTGGGGCATTTAGCAATGTCTCGGTGCATGTCAAATAGATAGTCGCTTTAGGGTGGTCAAGGTGCATGCACTGGGGACGTTAAGGTGTGAAACCTTACTTAGGGCTTACCCCTATGGGTGATACAATGCACAGAGTAAGTCAGTTAAAAAAAACACACGCGACACCTTAAAGAGGAAAGTACTTTTATAGTGTAAGCACACTATCGGAGCGATCATGTGAAGCAGTCATCTAATAAAAGCGCCTTAGCGGTGCTCTAATTGGTGTTGGTATTGATGTCTGGGTTATACACAGGTTATTAAAAATCATGCAGTGCACTAATATCATACAAACGCATCGGTGCACAATATCACACAAACACAAAGAGCATATCTAATTAGGTATTAGTATTTGTGTGGTGCCCATAGGTCGTACGAAACGTGTCGGTGTGTCATTAGCACACTTTACACATGCTACGAGTGCACAATAGCTAAGCATGCACCGAGTGTTAATTTTGTATTTTTTTAGAAACATCGACCTATGTAGATGTAATTATTGTGATTTTTAAAAAATTCTGCCAACATTATTCATCAAAAGTAGACACATATCTTATAACGAGTATTCATATCATTTAAATTTTTATTAGATGCATTTGAATGTGATGTTTGGATTAATTTGTTATATCATATCATCAAATTTCGCATCTCTTCAATATAATATTTAATCATCCATATATTTAATGAGTGAGTGGAACATTTCACGATGACAATGGAGAATGAAATAGAATAAATTAAAACATATTATATATATATATGAATAAGACACTCTTTTTCATACAAAATGGGACGATTATTGGTATCCCTTTGTCTTTCAGATGGGACACTATGTCCATTACATTAAACAAAATGTCTGATTTCACGAGAAAAATATTTCAAAAAATACAATGTCTTGCTTTTGATATCCAAACATATTTAATTATCATTCTTCTAGCTATGAATTGTTGTCATTTACTTGAGCTACTTCCATGACTATGCAGGTTATTTTAAGGAATGTTTCTGTTCACAATGTTGATTTTTTTTCTTCTTCTTCAACTTCCATATAAAAAACATAAAAATAAATTGTTATATAGAGTGTATATACATTGGTGATAATAATGAAAATTGCAATATTAAATAGTGTATACATCAATGTAAATAAAAAAACAAATGACGTACCATAGCAAGGATTGACTCATGAACTATACACATTCTTTCAAAATCAAATTTCACATTAAGGAAATTTTGAGGTCTAAAATGGAGCACTCTAGAAATTATAAAAAATAATAGTAGAAATAATAAAATAGATTTGATAACATCATCAAATTTTAGAGGAAAAAATAAAAAACTACTTTTTCAACTTCGTATTTTCAACTTATCTCCCAAAGGTTTTACTCAAATTTTGAACAAGATGTACTCGATTGGATGAAAAATTTAAATTCCTCATCACTAGGATTACCCATGTTGCATACTTTCGATGGATCTGCTACACGAAAAATGAGAAATACATGAAAAACGTGAGGGTTGCAATCACGTTTTTTCATGTATTTCTCATTTTTAAGATAATAACGAGTTGATCAAAATGCTATGCAGCATGGTGTATTCCTTGGATGAAGGATTAAATATTTTTTCATACAATGGAGTACTCTGCTTCAAAATTTGGGTAAAAAATTTGGGAGATAAGTTGAAAATACGAGTTGAAAAAGTAGTTTTATTATTTTGTGTAATATTTTTACCCTTTAGCTAAACGATGAATGCATCCCCCATGGTTGACATGATCATCTTGAATCATGTTGAATCTTATACGGTTTATTTCGTTGTACATTTTTCTTATGAGGCCCATTTTAGACCTCAAATTTCCCCTAATGTGCCATCTTTCAACATTTCATTTGTTGAGTGCGAGTTCCATACTTTTTTTCCTACTCAGTTTTATACCCCATAATAAACCATATATTTAATATAGAAGAGATTTTTTTTCTATTAATTATGAGACAGGAGCTAAGTAAAACAAGATTCTAATAGATCCTTAAAAATTCCACAATTAATTTACGATATGCCAACATATACGACAACCCATATTTAACTCAATATCAATCAATTCGTCTGATGGTTCTTCTTTGTATGTTAGCACCTATTTGAAAACATTCAATTATGATTGTTGTAAAACAACTTAAAATATCCAAAAATTAAATCTAGTTAAGTTGTTATAAGGAAGTAACAATTACTCACAAACTTGGATATCAACCCTTTTCTTCCTTGTTGTCATGTTTTATGTCTTTGAATGGGTTCCATTTTCTTTTTCTTTTATAAAGAAAATAGTTGAAAATTAATATTTAATGCCAAATTTTTTATTTATTGTACCTAATAGAAAAATTCAATGATTACATATTACATTTTGAAGCACGTTATGATTGTTGAGATGGCTCCTCATGTGATGCAATTATGTCCATTTCTTTGACTGCGTCTCCTTGTACACCTTTTTGGACATTCCTAGTGACATATTTACGATATCAACTCATTCATGCTTGAGATTTTCATAATCTTCCTGAGAAATGTAACATGAAAATAAAATATTTAATTTTTATATTGATATATGAAAAATAAATATAACAAAAAGTGATATTTATAAATGATTTCTTTCTAGTAATATATACATATAACTATGAAAAAACACATTTAAAGAATATTACTTTTTTCATTCTTTACCTATATGTTGTTGTGAGTTTTTCTATTAAAAGTCTAACGTGTCTCATTGTTAATTCTCTAGAAACTCATCACTGTAGTTTAGATAAAAATTTTGTTCTTGGAATCAATGGATTGGATTTTGTATTGTAAGTGGAAATAACGTCTATACATTCGTTCCACTAAGACTCTCTTAAAGTTTTTGTAAGGTTTCCCCACTTTAATTTAACCTCTCGACTACCACTCTAGATGAGCTAAGAAGCAACTCATTTCATCATTTTGCATGCTTCTATTTTTTTCTTTTCTTAGAGAACAACATTCCTTTCGATTTAGTGGTCACTACTGTAGAAATTTAAACATGTATGCTGAATTAATAGATTTTTGAAACTTTATGTTATCTAATATTTTTAAGTATATTATTAATGAAAATTATCATATTGGATGCGATAATATTTTTTCATCTTTTGATTCATCATACTGCAGTATTTTCCATCAGAAAAGCTTTGTGATCTTATGGTCATTAGATCTAGAAATAATACTTATCGAGCTTCATCATTTTGTGGCTGGCTGATCATGATACAAAAATACATATTAGTTAAACTACATATTGTTCATAATAATTTTTGTGAAAGAATTTACAAAAGAACTTGCCTTTTTTCTTTTTCATCGATGTGCTATTAGTATTTTTGTCACTTAAGATCCTACGTCAGCCATTTCTTTATCAATATGAAACACCGTACCATACACCATTCATTAATATATTTTATAAATAAATCATAAACTTTGAAGGAAAAAAATAAAAAATCGGTGTGCCTTTCAAGAAGTACGCACAGAGACGTCGATGCGGCAGTGTTCTTATAAACACCTTTCGCCAAAATGGTAGAAAACCACCATATGGTGCTCTCTTTCAACAAGGAGACCTGGTGTGTTATGCTTATTAGACAAGTTGCACCCATTAACAGAACAATTCATTAATAAAAAATCCTATAGTGTTTCACTTTTTGTAGCATAAGATGTCGTGGGAGGGAGGTGTGACATGTTCTTATGACCGCACCAAGAAAACAAGGGACCAGGATGCGGTGCTCCACTGTCAACAAGGAGACCCAACGTGTTATGTGTTAGCTAGATTGCCAGGCTAACACGGACATAAAATAAATAAATAAAATATTTTTATCAAACGATTATGTATGCGGTGCGCTCCAATGAAAATAGTGTACCGAGTACGCTATCTTACACGGGCGCACAAATTTTTAAAAAAATCTATTTTAAATTCTTTTTATACTAAACTGGTGTGTACACGGTGCACTATAATAAAGTAGTGCATTGTTGCGCTACTATTTTCACATAAGATTGCACTAACTAAAAATAAATCTATTTTTAAATTTTTTTATCAATGATATGTACACGATGTGCTTGTAATAAAATATCACACCGAGTGTAGCTATTTTTACACGCGGGGTCTGTCGATTAAAAAAAATGTAATTCACGTAAAGACTAACATGGATTGGAGATCGACTCTACAATTCATCCTGTGGGTTCAGATGTCATAGGCCCTGCCATCATATGTGGCAATACAAACCCTATAAGTCTAAAATGAAAAGCCTTAATTACGGAAGTCATAGAAACGAGAAGAAACGAGGGTAGAAATAAAAAGAATCGGAGTTTAGCATAAGAATGGATGTTTTTTTTTCTTTACGAAAATGAACGGTAAAATTTAAAAACTTTAACTTACCATGCATTAAATAAATAAAATAAGCGGTAAAAAAAAACATTATTACTTGGTTTAAAATTTAATCACCGAGATGGTTTTAAATTCTATACTACGAGTTTATGTGAATCACTAGATGTTTGAAATTTTGATCCTGCTAAAATAGTCAGTGACCATCGAAAGCATTTGGGTTTACTTACGAGTGCTCTGCGTACTCTATTTACTCTAGAGTCATGTGACTGCTTTATGAAAAGTATTTCCACGAAAAGTTTTACTGCACAAATAATGAAATAATGAAAAGTTTTTTTCCTCATTTAAAAGAATTTTTTTCTGTAAATTAGATTTTCGAAAATAATTTTACTACCCATTTTTCAATTACATTTTTTTCACTTAAAAAAGTAAAGATTTGCATTTTTTATTTGCATCTATTCGGTGCGTTTATTATCCTTAATGCTGTGTACAGTGCATAATTAATAACACAACAACGATTGTCGTTAACTACAAAGCATATAGATCGGTTGAGTTCTTTATACATTAGTACCAATAACAATAAGTCCATTTTTTAAGGCACCGAAGAATTAATTTTAGGTACTGTCACAAAATTTATTGTTGATTTTTCTCAAATGTAAGGGAGAAAATATCATAATTATATGGAATGGACACTTCTTCAAAATCTGGCTATCGAATTCACATAATATTTCTCAAAGTCCATCCAGTAGTAGTGTCTCCCTATCCATTTAGAGACATACCATATTTACTTTGATGTTTATTTATATTTTTATTATCTATTGAGTTTGTTTATTTACTATCCATGTCTTCAATCGGGTTAAATAAAATTAATGTATACAGAAATTTGCGAGGAGCTCATGCAAATGTCGGAATCGAGTTCAAATACACAAAAATTCAAACGAGATCAAACGTTGGGAAGCTCTTATCAGAAGCTTATACATAAGAGCAGCATTTTGGTAGATGAAAATGGGTAGTACCTTCACCACCTATAAATTGTAACATTGTATCTTCTATGCAAATCACAGAGACAATGATGGTAATAATAATTGTTTTAGGTATATTATTAGTAATTATTTCAACGTTAAACCAATTAATCATGCATCTCAACATGCTTACTAATTGATATCATAGATTTTATTACTAATTCATATTCAAAATACTATTTTTGAAATTATTAGGATAGATATCATAATATACAAAGAGTGCATTATTAGAGTTTAATTATACCTAAAATTAAGGATAGTGCATCCCTAAGAGATTATTTAATTTAAAAAATAATGATTAATTTTGGTTGCGTCGGCCTTCATCATGCACTCTTTACTTATATTGCAGTATCTATATCTTCTCTTTTCAACAGGTTGTCTTGATGATGGGTCTTGTTCTAGACCCGGAAAGCATGAAATACAAAAATGCTCAGCAACAGGATAATCCCCGAACTGGAGAAACTCAAAACCAACTATTATGTTTGGCTTATGAGTAGTAGGTCAATAACAGCCATCCCCCATGGTTACAATGAAAAGTGAAATTGAACATCTTATGTTGGCTCATCTGATCACAGTGAAAGACAAGTGAATAATATGGATATCTACTTACAACCATTGGTAGATGAATTGAGAAGATTCTGTGATGGGATAAATGTATACGATGTCAAAGTTATGCAGCAAAGAGGAGTTTTACATTGTATGGCATATGTGCTTATAAGACACATGATTATCCCAGGCTTGGCTTTTCTATTAGTAGAAATTTTGTGTTTATTTATTTGTTTATATAAACAAAATTATAGTTTTGCATATTAGTTATTTAACTCAATTGCTAATTGATCTTCTGTGATATTCTTTAACATGCCATGCATATATATTGTATACAATAATTTCGTAGGTCTTGTAACAAAAGGTATTTTAGATGTAAATGTTGTGGACCTTCCTGAAAGCTAGATGGATCCCACGTGACCTATAATCAAGTGTATGATTGCTCCGAGTATTCCTCCCGAGGAGGACACCCTTACGAAGAGCATCATCCACTTTCAATGGTAAACGAGAGAGAACCCAAAGGCCTCCAGTAATGACAATAGCTTAATGGATTAGAGCATATGAGAGAGATAAGGAAGAGTTTTCATAGAAATGTTTTGATTCAAATGGGGAGCCTATGTTCGATGATACGAGGAATTCTTTGACACATATGTTGTGAGAAATTGCAGTTGAATGAAAAGGAAATCTATCTTTTATAACCTCCCCATATTGGGAGAATATTAATATTACCCACTTAGTATATCCCATGCATATATTTAAAAATGTTGCCTTGTTTATGGAGACACATAATCGAAAAAAGTGACATTGGCTGTGGAAAGATCTTGTTACTCCAAAACAAAAAAGAAACATTGGCCAAGATGATTAGGAAGTACGGGATCGAGTCGAACATTGGTCCCTCTAATTCATGGTATTTCAAAGAAGGTGATGTCCCATGTATTTTAAAAATATATAATATTTCTTTGGAGAAAGGAAGTTATAATGGGTATGTGGGTTCCATATTCATACAAGTCTTCACTACGATGCTACTTCACCATGGATGACCATTTTGTCGAGGTTGAAATGCTGCCCTTGGCCATTTGAATCTTCTAAGAGTATGTATAATGTCAAAAACATGATTTTCTTATTTTTTATATTATCAATTTTATCAATGCGAGGGGATCATAAAAAATATAATTTTGTATATTGTTGCATGTTTTATAAACTTGCGATTGTCATTATCTTTTTACCGTGCGTGGGTGTGTGAAACATGAATTCCCCCAAGACCTAGGGTATGTCATATATAATTTCATTTTGTCGTTGGATCACATCAAGGAGATTCATGTGGCTAGCATTACATGGTGGTGTTGTTCGGTGCGGGAATTACACTTAAGAAAACTCCTCAACATGAATTTGTCAACACAGGGGATTCATAAACTTAGAGACGAAGCACGGGCAATGCCGAGGAGATGGTATGAATCTTCCTAATGTAAATCCCTACTTTGTTTTAAAGGAAATATTCGAATCAAATCAGAAAGAAGACAACTAGACCATCAAAAATAATCTAAGAATGGAATGAGGAAGTACCATTTGCAGAGAATTAAATATAAAAATCACTCCACATAATGATTGTTTCAATCTTGATGTGTGTTTTCACTTCATGTGAAGAACTGCTATGGTCTCGTTAGATGGGACCTTAAACCTACTTCCTTAGAGATTTCCTTCTTGCATTTAATCATCCACCTGCCAGTGCTTGCACTAGTGCGGGATCAAATTTATGTGAAGAGTATAAACGATATTTCTTGAAGGATTTTCTTCATGCAAGGGCTCGAAATTTTCAAGGTTCGGAGCACTCGGATCTTGTGGCGAGAAGCTGGTTCTTGCCGGATCGAGCTTCACACTTGCACTTAGCATTTATTTCTTAAAATGAGTGTTCAATTATTGCAAGTGCTAGTTTTCTATCGAATTCAAATTGAACACACAAAATTGAATGTTTCGATCTTAGTAGAAATAAAGAAAAAATAATTTATCCTGTCATATGCATTTAAAGAAAGAAAGAAGGTCTTCGGAAAGTAGATTAAGAAAACTTGTTGCATCACACCAACGTGCACTAGTGCGGGTTCATTTTCTCTATGGACGGGTGGAAAAACCAATTCTCGCAATTGCGAGAAAGAACATATCACACCAATGTGCCTTGGTGCGGGTTTATTTCTCACAGCATACCGGGGGGGGATGAAAACCGATGCGAAATCAAGTGCGGGGAAAGTAAATTGCAAAAATAAAATGTATCTACTTCACTGTGGGTCGTTTTCATAGGCAGGGAATATGTCTTGAAGATTAAATCACACATTGATAATGTATTCTACAATTACAAGAAATAGAAAATGGGGTAAACTTCTTGGGTTGGTGGAGCCCTAGCCAACCGATGTGTTGTTTAAGTTAAAACATTGCTCGATAAACTCGTCAATTCATCGGCTTAAAAATAGAAACAATTTATGACTTGCTTGGGTGGAGCTCCCTTTTTATTAATTCATTTGGGCGTCCATGCATTAATACATTATACACACTGATTCGGGCGATATTAAAAATAACTTTATTCACAGCCTATCAACCTCACTCAAACTACCTTAGAATTCCCTTTCTCCTATTTACATTTTTACATTATATAGGCCCTTAAGCGAAACAAAATAGGTCTTCACTTCGATTACATATCAAAATTTATTAAGTTTAGAAACCTTTGAAAATAAGGCAGTTTTTGCAAAACTAGCGAGTAGCTAACTAGCTTTCGCCCTTCAGGATTGGTCTTAGGCACCTTTGAATCACTTTCTGTGTCGTGGCTGAAGCAACTCAAGATGGGCGGTGATCGAGGAGGACTGGATGTGGCACAGAAAGTTGTTGACGTGTTGGAAATGGTCACAGATGCGATCCGCACTAAGATCGGCGGTCACGGTAAGCACTCTAACTATCAAATAACCACTTGGAGATATCGATAAGTTACAAAAAGTGATTTAAAAGAAAGAAATCATGTAATAAATATTTAATTGATGCTAAATTGAATTAAAACATGAAGAATAAAGTTTTTATATGAAATATGTCATAGTGCTTGGTATTTGGTGCAAGATGAGGGTGCATAAAAGAGGTAAAATAGAGGTAGATAGTTATGATTTAGGAAGGGGGAAAAGTGGTAAAAGAACTAAATTAGGGGGCTCACGAGGGTGTCAAGAGATAATTGAGATTGTTTGTATGTTTGAGAAGAAATTTTCAATGAGTTTCATGGACTTGCGGAGTTCATCTTCTAATCCACCTAGTAGACGAGGTTGAATTAGTTGGGGTGGTGCTATGTCGTTGGATGTTCTTCTTAGAGAAGGTACATGAAGAAATTTAAAAGGGAAAAAATTTGTGAGGGGTATATGGGAGAGGTACACATCATATGAGTCTTTCTATTATGTCAATGATTACATCAAACGGAGCTGAAAACAAACCAAATGCGGTGATTTGGGACGTTGAAAGGGATGAAGATAAAGAGAAGCAAAGTTGCTCCAAACGAATGGAAAAAGGTGCTTGATAAAAGAGTAAGCGACTTATAATTTTTCAAATTTACGTAAAGTAAATATTCATGTTGAACTTAGATATAATGTATATTTTGATCTCATATGTACTATATGTCATTTGATTTCATGACCCGAATGCAGAAATTGAAGTAATGTTGATAAATTCGTTCTTTACAATCCTGAAGTGACGCAACCATAGGTCACATTATACAAACAAAGACGATGAAATGGGATAGTGACGGAAAGCATTCAAGTAGTTGAATAGTAGAAGTGTGCCTTATCCTAATCATTTAAAATAAAATATACCAAAAAATATGCCCCAACGAGTTAGGTTGATGACCGAGTCGGAAAATACGGTCTGTCCCGGTCGTTACCCATCTGAAGAGGATGCACTAAATGTAGGGATTGGTTTCACCAATATTTATTAATCTATTTATGTACATATTAAACTTAATAGTAAAAACTTTTTGAAATGTAATTACATTTTATATTTCATACTTTAATTGTTGGGTTATTATAAGACACATGACACTATGATTTTTTAACTTTTTTATAGGTGTATTTTTTTCCCATCTATGTGGGTATATGGTACCATTTTCGTATATAAAATGTCGATGATGGACACATGACACAATATTATGGAGTGTAAGTCAAGTTTTATCAATCTATTCAATCTATCCACCATGATCAAAACCAAGTACGGGGATGTTGGGTTACGTCGGAAGGGTAGAGATCATTGAAGTGGATTTCTCTTCTTTCAATGTGTTATTTTTAGGTGCAAGTGGTGGGACACCTTTGATTAGAAGAATTTAAATGAATATTTCGATAGTAGGATGATAGAAAGTGTGGGATGAAATGAGGAGCCTATAGCACCACAACACTCCAACTAAGGGTATTTTTACCCAAATGTGTTGGATAGGGATTGGTGGTTCGTATTGAGACATGACCCTAGATCAAAACATATTTTGGAGAACAATAGTGTTTTCATGCCAAGTGAGCTTGAAGATAATGAGGGTGATCATGAGAACCAAGAGTGATATGGTATGTGTTATTTCATCATTTATACTTTTTAAGATGGGTTTTATAAAAAAAGAGGACTCAATTACCTTATAACTAAGACTCCTTTTTTCGAAACATTATAATATGTATTTTGAATTAATTGGTAAATTGCATTGTGTTAATGTTAAAATCATTTCCTTGATAATTTTCAATCATTTTGATCTTAAAAGCAATGCAATTAATATTTGTATAATGTTCTTTTTTATATAATGTCAATTCCTAAAATAATACAACTACTTGATTGCTTTAAATGTGTGAATGATATTTTCAGAAATGCTTATCTTTGTTATTTTTGGTATACAGATAATAATAAAATAATGATAATTCTAATTAAATGAATTTATTTTCATTATTTTATAAACTTTATTATATTTTAGTAAATACTTATTCTAGATTTATTATTTTATAATTGTTATATTCATACAAATTTACAATTATGGTAGTTAACAATATTTACGGTATACATTTTGCTTACGGTAGTTATGGACAAAATTGACAATTGTTTACAAATTTACAAATTTAAAATTTTTTTCAATAGAATTGAACGATGATAATACATACAATTAATTCATTACAATTACAATTTTAAAATTTTACATCACAATTACAATTACAATTAAAATTACAATTACAATCATTTCACATTAATACAATTAAAATTATAATTACAATCATTTCACAATAAATTAAATATTTACAATTACATTAAAATTTTAAAAATATTTTACATACAATTACAATTAGAAATAAACTTACAAATTTACAATTTTGCCTAATTAAATTAAAATTTCAATTACAAAATCATGACATAATATTTAATAAATATGATTTAATATTATAAATAAACATCACGATCATGATAACCATTGTACAAACATCATATTGAGCTAGAAAACACAACTTTCAAATCCGCTAACATCATCTAATCATCGTGATCATGATCATATAACAAAACACAAGCATTGTATAACATCATCACAACACAAACATCAAATATACATCTCATGTCAAATACTTGCTATCACATACACATCTATACGCAAGCTATACATTAAATGAACATATCTAACATGACCTAACAATATAGACATCATGATGAACACCAACATGTAAATTAAGTACATCTAACATGAAACCATAAGTATGGACCATATCTCTCTCTCTCTCTCTCTCTCTCTCTCTCTCTCTCTCTCTCTCTCTCTATATATATATATATATATATATATATATATATATATATATATATATATATATATATATATATATATATATATATATATATATATATATATATATATATATATATATATATATATATATATGTAAATATACAACTATAATATAGCTTGCATATAAGTATTAAATACAGAAAATTTAGTGTTATCAATAAGCAAGTACTATTAGAGGTATGAATCGATGATGTATACTCGAGATATAAATAGATGATGAAATCCGTGCATGGTGATCTGGAGGTGCACTTGTTGATGGAAATTCCTATCTAATGGATGGTCATGGCGACCGCCCCTAGATCCAGTGGGCCCATCTCGAGGATAGACTTTTTATCTCGAGAATCAAAGTGCACCAGGACTAGGATGTCAATACTTGCTAAGATGATGCGGAGCTACTCAGATGCATGCTCATGATCATGACTGGATGTGCGAACTCCTCTGTAATCATCTCAGCCAGCGAGGTGGAGGAGGAAGTGAGAGAGAGTATTAGATGATGAACACTCCCCTCATGATCATGAGTCACTTGGACCATTCTTTACTCTATTGTAATGCATCTCCACCATGCCCCTGTTTGCCCTCATAATTATTGTACTTTAAAAAATGATTGTGTTTAAAAATTATTGTAGTGATGTTAGGAGCGGTGTCTTGGCTTGAAATATCCACCCTAGGGGGTGGAGAGTTTAGTCGATACACCACCCTCCCCGACATTGGTACATATTCAACGTGCGGTCGTTTAGCGACCGCCTTGCCATATTAGGTTTACACGGTGTGCTTTTCGGTAAAGCACCGAAACCCGATGTGGTTTCTGTTAGCACCGTTCTTGATTACAACTTATAAATTTACAAAAACTGACATCACGAACGGTGCGAGTTTGAATGGCTCAAAAACGCACCACACACATATAAATGGTAAAATTTAAACTTTTTTACAAATATAATCGCTAAAACATTTGAACAGTTGATGACATTAAAATACCTATACATTTGGGTGTCGAGGAAATATTTCTTTGAAAATTTGAAAAAGCCAAATTTGCCCACCATTTTCCAAAATTCGAACTCCACAAGGTGGGCAATGGATGACAACGATGCATGTAATGGTAGCAACGTTAATGAGTTTGCCTAACAGAAGACCTCTTTTGGTGTGAGAGATTTGGAGCAAGAAGTGAAAATGCGAGATCTTTGACTCGTAATATTTAACCCTATTTCGGTGCACGGGGTTTTTGAGATGCAGAAGCTGATTTCACCGTATCACACGGAACATTTGTTTGAGCATGGGTTTTTGAATGCAGTTACGTTTATAGAAGTAGCGCACTAGTGCACTAAGGTAATGGGCCACCTTTGGGCGGGTTTATGCTGACACGAGTGTCTCGGTGTGTCAATTTTTAGTACGCCAGTTATGTTGTAGTTCAATACACTAGTGCAATTTATGATCGAAACATACCGGACAAAAACATTCGCAAAACCTCCACCCGCCAACCTCCTCTAGAGAGCACCACTACAAACGGATATACGCGTATTTTTATAAGGGGTTCTAAAAAACATCCGCTAGAGGTCTTTTCCTTGCGGTGTAAACAATACGGGAAATTAAATAGAATATATCACACGAATTTGCTCAAAGAAAGCTGAATCTAATTCGTGAATATTGAATATGAAATGGTTATGACAAACTAACACATTTAAATACTAATTGGAATAAAGAAACTTGTTCTGAAAAGATAATGGTGGTCTTGACCTTTTTAGGTTGGCTCATCTTCAGTCAGTATTATTTGATAAGAGACTAAATCAATTTGAAACTTGGAAACAAATGGATCAAAGCATAGCCATGCTTGATTAATTGAAACTTGGTCTTCAATTACGGAAGAAAATTATAAACAATAGTTTGGTAACTCAATGTTTTACATACATAACTAAAAATCCACTAAATACTATTACGGACTTAGCCCTTTTATACGCAGCAATACATTCACAAAATAGCCATAAGTCGATACATAACGACTTGGAGGATCAAAACGGTGAAACGATTCGCTTAGCTTGTACTAACGTTAATAAATTCCATCATTGGCATAGTCCTATTACAATGATGGTATGGGTATGCTACTAGTACATTCTAGGCTTTGACTTAGTCAAGATATCCATTGTGAAGCTTAGTCTGTAAGTGAGGAAGTCCTGGAAAGAATTTATACGACTTTTTGACAAGTATGCTTTCCATTTTTATTGGCCACTACATCTTCTTGCATCCTTCCACATCTAGCCCATAATAGTTAGTTATCTCATTAGGCATTTAACTTAAATTATGACTGTCACAAAATAGAAAAAAATACTATGTGTAGTAATTTACCTCAAGTATGGTTTTGGCAGGGTTTCGAGACAGTGATGAGGATAGGTAAAAAGAGTACTTTTCTAGCCAACAAAGGAAAAAAATGGGAGTGATAAATGGTAAAATTGGGGACAAATGAGACTCTTTTATGTGTCTTTTATGTAATTCATATTATTGGATACCACTCCTACGAATTTAAATTCTCCTTTTAAGTAAAGAATTCATAAGTATGTTATTTAAAATAAAATAAAATTAGCCACTCTTGAACACACTTAATTTCAATAGAAATAAGAAATTAGCTTTTGGAAATTGTGGCTCGTAAAGTTTGATATTTATTCATCCCACTAAAGAATATTTATTTTAAATATCTTAAGGATCAAGTGATGGTTGTCCTTTGGTAGTTTAGTTGGGGTTTGAGTGAGATGTTGGCTTTGGGTTTGTCTTGGGATTTGGAAACAAAAAAAATATCACATTTGAAGTCTTAGTGTTCAATGTTTCTCTATAATACTAATGGTTTGCAAGGTGGGACCTTACACATGGTATCGGATCCATCTACAACACTAGGGCCTAATGGGCCAACATACTTGCTTGTAGGTTTATTTTTCATACATGTTGAATTATTGTGTATGTTGACTCGGAAGGAAGCATATTGGTTGCATAAGGGATATTATTATTATTATGTCATTTAGAAACTCATGAAATAAAAATAATGCTTCCTTATAGTATTCCTTTGTATTTTTGTTAAGAAAAAATTATTGGAAATATATTGGACAAATGCATGTTGAAATATTGACGCCAGAAGTTGAGGTTAAACCCAAACATGTAGATAGCTTGATTTTCAATGGGTGAGTAAGTTATGTGGAGCACATGCATGGTTTCATATGTGTTTAAGGCATCATTATCAATGTGATATGGACCTACTAGCCATCTTTACTAGATGAAATTGTATCTACCAAGAAAAATATTGGCTAATATAAACTATGATACTACAGTGGCCTTTGATGTGTTCTTTGGGAATGTGTAACAAGTGTAAGGCGAGATTCAATTAACGTCTTTGATGGAACCATCATGTGAATTTTGACTCTTTTTATCTACGGGTGGGCTAGGGGTACCCTAGGTCAAGTCTAGATGTATTTTTATTATTTTATTCTGATGTAGCGTGTAGGTCAAGGGGCTTTGATAGGGTCAAAGCTCCTTCATTTTAATAACGGAGTAAGGAGTAAAACATGGGGCTCAAACCATGGTTTGAGACCACATTTTGCACATCTAAGTATTATAAATGAAAATATGTAATTGAGTAAATATATATCAAATCATAATATATCATATCATATTGGCTATTTGATGATTAGGTAATGATTTTGGGCAAGTTTTGGGTGGTTAATTAGGAGTAAGAGAAGTATCATGCGGTACATGTGCACGAAGACCTAAGGAAAGTCTGCGCTATGTGCGAGGACTCTCAGTTGTGTGTGCGGGTAGAAATAGGTGTATCATTGAATATATGATTAATAAAGAAGTGGAAAAAATCATGATGCACTTTGTCTTATTTATGTTCTTATGTTTTAATGTACTATGGAGTTAATGATTTGTTAGCCAGTCATTTGACGTTTTTGTTATGTGATGTGATTGTTTTATTTGAGTTAATAATATAATATTAGATCTCTATGTCTTGTGCAAGAATTATATCATTATTAAAGGTTTCTATTAAGCTAGATATGAATAGGAAGTGAATCTAAATGTTTGTATCCTTTGCATCCATGTTAAGTTTCTGTTGAATTTAGATATGGGCTCAGGTTTCAAAGGCAACAACAACAATATAATGGTGATTACATCAGATCAGACAGGTTTATATCCACAACATGTTCTCCCTTAAGCGCGAAGCCCAAGGACTGACTTTGCATTGCTACTTCGAGTGAGAATTTGATCTATGACGGATCTAACACCGAAAAGACTGTGTTGAAGGTTTTTCTTTGGTTTCTCAAATACACTATGAACATAGATGCGGACCCCTCAAGCCAACAAAGGTTTCATTGTTGGGACTAGGATGTATGAGGGAAATTTATGTGGCAACTCCAACTTAGAGCGGGTGGTTGGATCAAAGAGAAGATCTAGGTTGCTGATACAAGGGTATGTACTGATTATATCTTGAATGTGGGAAAAAAAATACATTTATATGAAATATTTCATTTTCTTTTTTCTTTGTATGAGAACTACACAGAAGTGGTTATCACAGCACAACGAGAATCATACCTACATGAAAAACGACACAATTACCATGTGGACTCCGGAGTTGATTCAGCAATTAGATGATCCAATATTAAATTACTCGCATGGCTGACTATTGGATTGACAATATTCACAGTGAATTTATCATACCATTTCTATGACATTTTTTTATCATATAGTGAAGGAAAATTTAAAGGAAAGTTTTTCAAAGATTATAGTGATGGTACATGCTCTTTAAAAACATGATTATTCTCTGCTCTCTTGAAAAGGGTAATTTGTGCAACCACATTAGAGAAAATCTTTGAAAGAGTTAAACCTAAACCACGTAGTGAAAAGTTTATAGATAAGACTCAAACAAAAAGATTTTGTGTATAATCCCCTCAAAGGTAAGTTTTGTGAGCAAACAAAGAATCAGAAAGGAGAATTTATAGTGATTAGAGCAATTAGAAGAAATGGCTACAAGCTAGATTGGATATATACCCATACAATCCACCTTACACTACCATCACTCAACCTACCTCTCCTACCACTGTCAGTATATTCAATCTATTGAATATAAATTTTAAGAGATTAATAGGAATGAAGACAACAGAAATTCAGTTCATCTGAAGGTTAGTATGGAAGATGAGTGGTCTACTTGATTCATGATCTCAAGAAAGATGCATCTACCTATTGCATTCCATAAAGACATTTTGGAATGGAATATGAGGTATCTAGTTGCTAACAAAAATAAAATTGATAGATTATATGAAAAGCATTGAATGAGCGGTTTGAGCCTGATGCATGCTCAATGTGTTATTAGTTGAAGGATATCACCAACAAGTGAATGAAACTATATGGGAGGTAGATCAATGGTTAGAGCAACTATCTGTTAGGAATGACTACATCATTAGTGATGATCGGCAAAAAATGGTTCATCACAATTTTGTTGCCATATTTTTTGCCTTTGTCTCAAAAAACCCGTTACCCAGGAAAAAGCTGGAAATCATAATGACTGAAAGGTCACAAGGTTAGAATGCGTGGGATGGGGTTCAATAGATTCGAGAGGCATTTGGCTACCCTACATAGAACTACCAAAATTTTGAAGAGGAAAATGGTAAGGATGTGCGCACGAGAGGTATGGTGTGTGTTTGGCAAGGGATAGGAAAATACGAGAATGATACCCGGTGTATGGTGAATATGCGGAAATTGGAGGATGTCCCAGTCAGCCCTTATCCATGAAGTTTGGTGGCAACTTCAAGCCTCCCACTATGGTGTAGAATATTTTTTAAGTAGTCGGACAACACCCTACAGACTCACTTTGAAGTTGCAGAAATATATTTTGATAGCTGGGCATTATATTTGCCACATCGATCTATAGGCCATGATATTAAAGATTGTCGCGATTTTGACCTAATGATTGAAAAAGCTACGTCCTATAAGATGCAATCAGAAGTAGAGGCCTAGATTCACTTGAATCGCCCTTTGGGCGAGGGGATTTCGGGGCTCGGGTCATGGAAAGAGGAGTGGATTTGATCGTGGAAGAGGCCAAACTATTTGTTACAATTGTGCGAAATTGACCACTTTCTGTAGGCTACTTCGAAACCCGACACACCCATCTTGTAGGTATTGTTGGAAGCATTCGCCTGTGGAATGTTTCCTCTATTATTTTTTGCAAATCCGGGAAAATAACACGCATATACTTACATAGAACATCCGGATGATGAGGGTGGAACCGGACAACGAAGATCTAGTTTTAATATTATGACCATAAGTGGTGCAACAGCTGGTGAAGGAAATAGCTTAGACTACCTACGATTCTTGGGTTCGGAAAGCTAGGAAAGAAGGAAATAGCACAGAAAAGGATACTTTCAACGAAGCAAAGAATGTATTTTATGGATCTAGGTGTGTCGACATCAAAAATACTAACTAGGCTTGTTGTGAATGCCACATATGAGGCGACCTAGTAGGGCGAAAATGTTCCTGCCAGGCTTGTATCAATATTTTCCCAATAAGAAGGTGGAACAACCTTCTTCAAAATTGATTGATGATTGTCTTGAGAAAGGCAACTCTTATGGAACAAAGGGTTGTCAACAAAATCTATAAGAACAAAAGAAGAAATGTGCGAGAGATGCACTTAGCAAAAAAACTAGATAAGAGAATTTGGAGATGAATCAAGTTATTACGGATATGGGATCGTGCAAATGTACTACCTAAACGGACACGGAAGAAAATGGGAGAACCCAAGATGGATAAGATTGTCTAATGGCACATGGATAACCGGTAGAAAATTATCCCAATGGGAGAGACTCTCACAGGGTAGTAGTTGACATTGAAGGAGTCAAGGTGTTTCGACTTTGAAGTCATTAGAGTGATGATACAAACCTGTTATCTTTAGCTTCTCGGTATGGTTGGATTTAGACATGGACATAATATTAACCTCAAACACATGATAAAGCAATGGAACAAGTTTGTGGCCCCCACTGAATATAACGAGAAGGAGAAAGATATACGGAATTATTGCGCGACGAATATGAAGATGAAGATGTCGATCATGTCTACAAATTAACCACGAAGAATGAGGATTGGAGCAATCCTTGGAGAAATGAACTCGACAACTGGGATAAAGATGGTTAGAATTGCTTGTCAGAGCTCACATGAGTGGAACACTCACGAGAACCACTTACATGAAGTATCTACAATGCAACGTAATCGGGTAACGAGATCTACTGAAATTATATATCCTCTAAGGTACGTGAATTTCCCCACTATGATGGTATAGGAGATGTCAATATATTTTTTAGATACAATTGAGAGGGATTTTCTAGAGGAACATCGGGATTTCATTCACTTGATCTAGCTCTAGGTGCAACCCAAATGTGATGGTGGAATCCCCAAAGAAAATATTGTTGATTTGAGGGGAGTGTCATCGAATGCTACGGCTTGTGATTCTCTAGCCCCAATGCGATGAAAGAAAAATATTCAAGAAAAGACGATCTGTGCCATCATTTTAGGTAATTGGAATGTATTTTGGAATGTCATAGTTGGGTTAACATATTCATTCATACATTAGATAGAATTTACCCATGAATTGGTATCTGAAACCGAGTTGTGATAGGAATTGTCGAATGGGTTGCGCTAAAGAAAAGCTTCATCTTGACTTTTAGCTTTGAAGGTGAATTCTAGTGCATTGATGAGACCCTATAGGAGATTCAAGATGTTATTTTGACATACCGAGAACAGGTATGGGCCCTATGAGAATGGAATGCGCAAATGAAGGATTGTAGTTGAATGTTGCAATGTGACTATTGAAGACAATAGAGGAAGATCTAATAAACATTAACATCTACACAGTCGGAAGGGACAATATGAAATCGTTGGAGCAGGTTGAACTTCCGGATGTTATAAGGCGGGTAAGACTAGACAAGTCAATATTGGGATAGAAGAGAAACCTAAGTTTTCAAAATAGGGGATTATAAGGATGAAGATATAGTGGGTAAGATTGCGAGCTTCTCACTAAATATCAGGATTGTTCCCCACTAAATTTTACGAGCTAAAAAGGGGTTATTGGAGACCTTGGTGTGATGAAGATCACCTTGAAGCAGAATTTGGTCACATTTAGCGATTGCCCTTACGATTGAACCCAAATTAATAGAAAAAGGTTAAAGAAAGAGTTGGAAAAGATGGTTGTTGTAGGAATTATTGAACCGGTAGGGGGATTTAGGTGGGTGAGTCCCATGGTAGTCCAAGAGAAGAAGGAAAAGTGAAATTAGGATTTGCGTCGATTTGATAAAATTGAATGATTCCTATGTACATGATATTTTTCCGACCACATTCTCATATGAAGTTTTGGACAACGTAGGGGGTAGGAAGCCTATTCATTCCATGATGTTATTTCTGGATATCACGAGATAAGGATCTCACTAAAGGCAGGAGAAACACCACCTTTGCGATGAAATGGGGTTAATTCCAATATCTTTATGTCTTATTCAATTTGAAAAACATTACTGTATGTATTTCACACGTAGTATTTTCTGCTTTTTAAAGGCTATATTCATAATTTTTTAGAAGTGTGATTAAACAATTAGGTTGTCTTTTTGATTGTTGAAGAAACATGTCTTGAACACATGCTTAGTTCTAGATGCTTGTAATTATAGTTTCTACTACGTTTAAGAAATGTATATTCTATCTTCCTTTGGTATCTTCTTCGGGACATATTGTCGGTAAAAATGGATTGATGGTTGATCCATCCAAAATCGGTGTCATTATTAATGTTTGGATCCCCCAAATAATGTGAAGAAACTAGGCTCAATCTTACTTTATATTTGGATACTATCGAAAGTTCATTCAATCTTATGCATTTAATCATTGCACAGTGGAGAAACTATTAAATAAGGATTCTAGTTTCTATTGGGATGAGGACTTTTCGAGAAGAGTCTGGACATAATTAAGGAAAGGATGGTAATTGCATCCATATTGGTATTCCCGGATTTGTTGAAGGAATTCCATGTACATGTTAATGCATCTGTATTGTGCTTGGGTTTATATTAGTGCAACCGAATTGTTGGTGATATTGATCATCCAATTGCATTTGCAAGTCAAAAGATGTCAAATCACAGGCACATTATCAACAATGAAGAGGGGATAACATAGTGTATGCTTTGCACATAAATTCCATCATTATCTACTTGCAAGTCATTTCAAGATGTTCATAGATCATTACGCTTTGAAATACCGGTGAACAAGGTTGTGTTGGGGCAAAAGAGCAGGTGGCTCCTCTTGTTCCGGAATATGATTTAGAGTGATTGTAGGCTTGGAAGGTTAGAAAGCAGACATACCACTTATCGGGCATTGAAAATGGTGAAGAACAAAAATAACTTGGAGGAAGGATTACTAGACGTGCATTTTGTTCGCTATTAATATAATTGATGTTTGCAGTATCATTCTGTTTTAAGTATTACTAAGTACTTTCAAAAATATATGACCAAGAAGAAGGAAATAATTGGTATTTTTGTATGTTTTATTTTGATACGTTAATTACTAAAGATGGGAGGCGATGAAGTTTTAGACGATATGTTCTTGAAGTTCAATAGACCTAATATATTGGCAAAAGCACATGGAGGTGTAGCGGAGTGGTCACTATCTTTGTTAAACCAACCATACAAAAATATCTTAAGGGTTGGTTTATGGTGGCCTATTATTGCACATTGATTCCAAAGCTTATCTTGTCCCAATTGTGATGTATGTTAAGTTGGAAAATGTACACAAAGATGAGATGCCACTAAAAAATCGTAGGTAAGTTACATGCCTTTGACAAGTGGGCAATTGATTTTGTAAGGCCAATTAACTCCCTAGGGAAGAACTAATAAGAGTGTGATGTCATCAACGCCGCCGATTACTTGACTAGATGGAGAACAGCATGAGCGCATAGCCAAGACGGCTAGCACTTTATCTTTGAGAATATTTTTTGGGAGTTTGGCGGAAGCCCCAAAATTATGATGAGTGAAAAAGGTACACATTTCGTGAGACTATTTAGGCAACGACACAAGAATTCGGATACATCACCGAGAAGAGTATGCCCTATCATTCCCGGAAAATGGAACGGTATAAGCCTTCAAAAATATTAGGAGAATGCACTCACGAAAATATGCACGCATGTCCCTTAATGAGCGGGATGTGTATATTTTTTTACTATGTGAATATCGAGAGACTACGTGCAATAAGTGACGAGAAAAACATATTTCGGGATGGTCTCTCGGACGAGAGACGTATGCCTATGGAATACATTGTCCCTATTCTGCGTGTGTGCATTCGTAAACAACATGGTTGACCAAGACATTGTTGAGGAGTGCACATTTGCAACTGGTTACCTTTGGAGAAAGATATATTCGTTGTTGGTTCCACCAACAAGTGCGAAGAGCTTTTATGAAAAGACTGCACAATTATTATCTATCGGACAAAAGACTTTGGAAGATGATTACATTTCTATGACGGTAAGTTTCTACTCTTTCCGGGGAATTTCAAGATGCACTCACTAGGGCCCTATATATTTATCAAAAATTACAAAAGGAGGTGTGGTACGATTGGCTAATTTTAATGGTGAGTTACTTTCCGGATATGTTAATGGTAGTCACCTAAACCCTTACGAGGATGACCCCATCATTTTGTACGTTAAATGAATATATGGATAGAAGAATTTCCTGCGCCCCAGGAGCAGGTTGCGAAGATTTTAAGACTTTAAAGCATGTCAAGTCTTATAAAATTTCTTGCCAAAGTGGTGTACGATGAAGTTTGGGGAAACATAGAGTCTGTGTGACACTAGCACAAAGGTTGTGCCAAGGAAGATATTCACGATCGCATACGAATAAAAACTAGTGATTGAACGGTGAATGGTGACAACTTTGTTACCGTTTGGAGGAGAGGGTAAATTGCATTTAAGGCTAAGATTACACTATATTGAGAGTCATTTTTTAGCATTAATGGAGATGCATCAGCTGTGGATAGAATGTCGTTTAAACCATTTTGCATCTCTATAAATACGGCAAGAGGTCTACACAAGTTCCTTTTGCATTACGAGTTATTAAACTATATTTTTCCTCTTGCTCTTGCTCCCTTTGTCAATTCTTATGTTTGCATTGTGTGAACCCCTTGAAGAAAAGTTGCACCAACAAGGTATAGGTCACTTAATTCCAAAGACCATGACAACAACCAGTCCCACCCTACTATGCCACAAGCACTTGGTGTCAATACCAAACGAAAGAAAAAAAGGACAATCATCGGGTACCCGAAGTCCACTGCGCAGATGACCCCGAAGCAAAAGTAGGCTTCCCGCACGAGAGAGGCATAAGCAACCGGAAGAAGATCACGAGGTAGCTATGCTGGAAAGATTTTTTTGATTTATCCCATCTCACAACTACCTCCCTATATATGCCTAGAAATCATTAGTGGATGTTTCCATGGACCTCGACAAGATCAAGACGACAATCTACATACCTGCTCCCACGAGGAAGTTCCTATTTAGGGTGACTGATGGAGTGGGTCCCCTCTCTCCCAACTGGAAAGTGATTTGGTGGACCACACAAAGTTTCCTAAGCTCGTGTAGTCGCATTATTTGGAAAGATTCCCTTATGAAGAAACCCAGGTGTAATCAGGTGGAACCTATGCAATGGGCTCTAGGACAAGCATGTTTGGGCTCCTAAGCCTTTTCAATGTCTCCCGCACATGCAGTAATATTAATGATACCTATCTACGCTAGTTGTTGGCTGCAGTACACATGAAAATTACCTATGTTGCAGGGTGTGGATTCTCATTGATGATATGCTCATCCACCGCATTTGGGCTTGCCCTACCAAAGGAGAAGGCCACCACCCAGCATTGCTTTAGAGGGAAGGGTCGGGAGAAGAAAGTCGTCGACAACATGAAGAAAACTTTTTGGGGTGGTCAAGAATACACGGGGGTTTGTCATCAACACCATTGACAGCACACTATCAGTTCACTACACGAGATCTTGGCTTGCAAGTTGATGAGGAAGTGTCATGCCAAGAAGTTCGCCTACTCATTGTGTTAGTTGTGCAATGCTCAAGGTTTATTTGTTGTTAAGTACCTATGCCAAGAATTATTTGAAAATGTTTGGTAGGCATAGGAAGAAGGGGAATTTGTTCTGCTATGTGTAGCTTTATTTATATTGCGCTCGTTGGTAGGAATCCATCATCATAATCACAACTCCCCACAATCGAGGCTATCTATGGGAAGCTACGTTATGCATCTTGTGGGTGACAAAGAATCTAGCACGGGAGACGAGGAAAAATATTTTTTTAAGTCTTATTCCAAACGAACACCATGATGTTATTTGAGTATTTCCTCTCGCCTACTTTATACCGCTATTACAAGCACATCGCACATTTCAAGGCCTCATTCACATAATGTTGCACATTCACATACAGACGGAACATGTCGAGGTATGGTATCACCTACCTTACCTCTTCATAGACATTGACCTTGCCACAATAACCTCCGGCCCCGGTACCCCTCCTAGTTTAATGTAGCAATAGATGTTAGCGCCACCTCATACGCCTTTGCCCAGACATTCGTGGTAAAGTCGCACACAAGAAAACCGAGGCCTACGACGAACGAGAAATGGAATAACAGCCGAAGGAAACTATAGATGTTCACGGTGACAAGGAGATGGAGGGCCTTGATTTAGATAGTGCATATGCCTTGTGAGAGACAAAAACCCATCGAGAGCACCAGAGACGTCCCCCGGACACGGAAGGATCATGCAATAAGTGGAATAAACAAAGAAAGAAAGGAATCGAGCCTTGTGTTGATAGGAGGTGATTGATGAAATTAGGAACCGTTGAAAACGGTCTGAGAGGCTTGGGTAATATGAGCATATTTGGTTTTCTTGATAAAGTTTAGCAAGGCACCTAGCAACTATGTGTTCCGTGAGCAAGAATCAAGTGAGCACACTTACGATTCCACCGGAGTCATATAATCCACCATGGAGAAAAATTGATACAAATACGGCGAGCACTTCATTGCTCGTATCCATTGTAATGTGCAACTACTGATATCTTAATTATAGATATTTGGATCAAATTGGTCGCACTCGCTAGCCGTGCCCACTTGCACCTAATTCATACCATAGTTACGGATGAGTTGCGATATCATGGGTATCATGCTTTTCTTTGCCACATTGTAAGAATAAAAGGCGGTGGAAAATTATATTAAGAATGCAGGCAGAAAAACAAGCATAAAGCCCCACAAAACTCTACGAGCATAGCTTGAATCCCTCATTGTCGGCTCTGCATCGAGATTCTTGTATTTCTCGAACCAGTGACAGTCGCCAACGCAAACCTTGATACCCTCTCGGCTACACTTAAGGCTTCAAATAAATAGAATTGAACGTCACGTACTAACCTTGACAATATTTTCTGACACAATAGACAAATTCTGACTAGAGACACCACCAAAATTCTTGGCATAACGAGTTTCTATTTTTCAATATAAAAAAAACAACATTACTTAAAGTCGTGGATGAGTGAAGCACCTTGTTCAAAGCCGCCATGGAGATATGGACTTCCATCCAAGAATATCCATTAGTTCAACAGCGCGGATAGACATGCGGGATAAGAAGAAATAATTTGATGAGATTCAAGTCATTGCGTGGACCCTGGTTCTCACACGAGAGATTGACCCGATTGCAAGAAGGAAAAATTATTCGGGATGAGATGGATGTGATGCGCCACAAGGAGAAGCTACGGCGCTTGGACAACCTTGGGCTCTGACTCCTTCGGTTGTCGCAGAACATTAGAGGTACTCTCGAGGACTCCGCCCAGGACTCTCCGTAGTATCGGCTTGGTAGTGGAGGAGACCTACGGATGAAGAAGTGAAAAATTCTGCGTGGAGACAGAGCCATCCAACCTCTGCATGAAGCTATCCAAGCACTGAGCCGAAATGTAGGAATGCGGGAGCGAGTGACTCGATGATGAGTCACGAGTTTTGCCTGGTTGGCTAGGGTCCGCTAAGTCAAGTCTGGATTTTTTTTTGTTAATATTGTTAAAGCGCGTTACGTAGGTCAAGGGGCTGGGGGCGGGTCAAATCTCCTTCATTTTGTAATGGGTAAAGGGTAAAACATGGGGCTCGAACCATAATTTGAGACCTTTGTTTTGTGTGTCTAAGTCTTATAAATAGGCATGTAAGATTCGAGTAAAGGTATCTCGGATCATAATATATCATCCTGTTCGGCTATCGACTGATTGGTAATACGATTTTTTAAAGTTTTGGTTGATAAGTACGCGATGAAGTCAGGATCACAAATATGTGCACGGAAACCTAAGTAAAGTCATGCACTATGTACGGGAATTTGTTGCTATACGTACGAGAGAAAGAGTTGTATCCATTGAATATATTCTTAATAAAAGAGAATTTTTGGCAAAATCCTTTGATGAGCTGGGTTTTTTTCCTTATGTGTTAATGCATTATGAGTTAATGCTTCGATTATAGATCTATTACTGAGTTTTTTATGTGATGTGTTTTTTCCTGGGTTAATCATATAATAGTAGGTCTTTTGTGTCTTGTAAGAATCATATTATTATTAAGGGTTTACGTTAAGTTAGATCTAAATAAGAGTAGATCTCTTTGTTTTTCACGATAACTTGCATACGTATTTAAGGGTTTTGTTAGTTTAGATGAATCTAGTTAAAAAAATAGTCGATGCATTGACAGTTATCTTAAGGATTAAAACCGAAGTTTAAATCCACATATATTCCTCCCTCGGGGGTGTGGAAACACAGTTCCGGCACCCCCCATTGCTACTTCGGGTGAGACTTTGATATGCACAAGCGGATGTTTCCTTCGAAAGGACCAATAGTTGGAGGGTTTTGTTGGTTGTGCGAGTACACGATCTGAGTCTGGACTCCTCAAGCCAATAGTTGAAACTTAACAAAAGCTACCTTGAGAGGATGCTTTTAGCTGTGAATGTGGGTCCAGGGTAATGTATGTGCATCAATTTGATGTATTTAAAAATATGATTTTAGGAATACATTCTTAACAATTAAGAATGGAATTCCCTATGATTTCCTTGACATGATTTTGTGATTTTGGTTGAAGCATTATGCATCAAATAACTTGAAATGACTCAAATACTAGGTTTTTGTATGACCTTCCTAATAATAAAAAAAGGCTTAAATGATTGGTGCATGATGGGTTGTGGAAGCCATCTTAAGGAACACTTGAATGTTATGTTTTCCTTAAGCTAATGCATGGGTGTGGAATCCATACTAGCATATATCTTTGAGAAAATGTATGGGTGTGAAATCCATACTAACATATATCTATGATCTAATGTATGGGTGTGGAAACCATACTAGCATATATCTATGAGAAAATGTATGGGTGTGGAATCCATACTAGTATATATCTATGAGATAAGTAATGAGGTAAGGTATGGGTGTGGAATCCAAAGTAAAATATATCTATGAGCTAAGTAATGCTTCTAGTTAGAATATTTTGATGGAATCTGATATTCATGATTAAGGAATGATTATGTGTAATTAAAGTTAAATGGATAAAGATTTGTAACACAAATTTTCTTGAGCTTTAAATCCATTATTTTTATTACAGATGAAGATACTAAGATTGGTATACTAAACACCATTAGGTGGTTTAGAATGTTTGGAATAATTGACTTGATATATGGAAGTGTGAACTAGATATCTATCCTCTAGTATTGTAATCCTTTTGTATATATTGAATTTAGGTAGAACTAAAATGTCTTTCAAATTATTGAAATGTAGAAAAAAAGATTATTGTGATAAGTTGATGAAATAACTTTTCTATTGGCTTAAGACAAATTAGGTCTAGGAAAGCCATAATAGTCTCTTTAATGATTTTATCATTTGAATATTGGTTGCATTCTAATTAACCAAATTAATTAGAGAAATTATGAGGATTGAACTCATGTATTTCTCTAAACTATTTTTAGTTAGGCGATCGTGTCAAAATTCAAATTATTTATAAATTGTGAAGAGAATAACATGTTTAGAAGATAAATATTTTATGTGGTGAGAACCTGTTTTATTTGATATTAAAGAAAAAAAAAAGCATGTGATTAATGAAAAGCTTAGTTGAGTTCTTGTTTTACAAGAATATGTGCTTGTGATATTTTTTGAGGGAGAAATTGAAGGAGAGTGAGATCACATTTTGATTGATTCGAATTATTGCATGATGATTGTATTGTATGTGGAATGGGGGAGATTGTTTGATTTAGGAATTTTGTGTTGGGATGTAGAGTTGTATGAGTATTTATTAGTCCTACAGAATGTTGTAATAATTTGAGAGGGTGGTAATTCTCCTTAAAGCAAAAGGGTTTAACTTTAGGCTAGAAATTCCCTTGTGATAGTCTAAATCTTATTTAAATTTGACAAGATTCATCACATTTGGAGAAATTTATGGTTTTCATAGTTTGTTGTTGAGTACGTATTAATAGTAAGGGATAAGACATGAAAGCAAATGAATTGATTAATTAATAAATAGAAATCATGAGAGATTTCATAGTTGGAAAACAAATTGACTTAGAGTTATCAAGGTAGATTCGGTAATATAGATACCATATTTGCATAATTGTGAGATTTGTTCTTGATTAAAATTCATTTTCAAAAAGATATCATTAATCTGATTTTAGATGAAGATCTTCTAATAGATTCATTTCATAATTGATTCTCAAGTTAGAGAAGTGAATCATAATGAAGATTATGCAAACTAAATGTATGATCCATAATACATAAGTGGGTCAATGAGGAATGTATTTAACCTTAGGTTTTTAGTTTAAAAAAAAAAAAAAATTGGTGCCTTGAACCTCAAATTGTATTTTTTCCTAAAGAGTAAACTTTTGGTAAAAACTAAAGATAAATCCTAGATATTTTGATTGCAAGGATGTCTTATGGAATGAAAAGAGGAAAATTGGATTGAAAAGACATAAAGCAAGTCGGATGTAAGAGTGTGTTTTATATATAACGTCATGTTTTGTTGGGTAAGAGTGGGTTTTATATATAACATCATGTTTTGTTGCATAATTTCACTCACAATTGTATGTGGATTATTATTCGAATTATTGCATGATGATTGTATTGTATGTGGAATGGGGGAGATTGTTTGATTTAGGAATTTTGTGTTGGGATGTATAGTTGTATGAGTACTTCTTAGTCCTACAGAATGTTGTAATAATTTGAGAGGGTGGTAATTCTCCTTAAAGAAAAAGGGTTTAACTTTAGGCTAGAAATTCCCTTGTGATAGTCTAAATCTTATTTAAATTTGACAAGATTCATCACATTTTGAGAAATTTATGGTTTTCATAGTTTGTTGTTGCGTACGTATTAATAGTAAGGGATAAGACATGAAAGCAAATGAATTGATTAATTACTGAATAGAAATCATGAGTGATTTCATAGTTGGAAAAAAAATTGACTTAGAGTTATATAGATACCATATTTGCATAATTATGAGATTTGATCTTGATTAAAAGTCATTTTCAAAAAGATATCATTCATCTTCTTTTAGATGAAGATCTTCTAATAGATTCATTTCATAATTGATTCTCAAGTTAGAGAAGTGAATAATAATGAATATTATGCAAAATAAATGTATGATCTATAATACATAAGTGGGTCAATGAGCAATGTATTTAACCTTAGGTTTTTAGTTTAAAAATATATATATATATATATATATTTGGTGCCTTGAACCTCATATTGTATTTTTGCCTAAAGAGTAAACGTTTGGTAAAAATTAAAGATAAATCCTAGATATTTCGATTGAAAGGATGTCTTATGGAATGAAAAGAGGAAAATTGGATTGAAAAGACATAGAGCAAATAGGATGTAAGAGTGTGTTTTATATATAACGTCATGTTTTGTTAGGTAAGAGTGGGTTTTATATATAACATCATGTTTTGTTGCATAACTTCACTCACAATTGTATGTGGATTATTTTATGCCAATTTGACTGTGATATGGTATGGACCATCATTGTTGTGTGTACAACCAATGTGTGTTCTATTTATAGCTTGGAAAGCTCAACATCCTACAGAACCAAGAAGATGACACATGTGGGATTCATATAGACTATGAGAAAGAAGAACATGTAGAATATCAAACTATTATAGATAAATTAAGTATATATCATATCAATTACATACAATAGTATTTTTATATGGTACTATAAATTGTATGGCTGGTTTTGATATAGAAACATTTGGTATTCTATATCAACACATGTCTAATATGGCGTGGATATATTTTCTACTTGATTAAGAATGGTATGTTTAGTTTTCATGGAGTTGCTTCCAAACTATGGATTGGCATGAAGAAAAAAAAAATATATATATATATATATATATATATATATATATTTATATATATATATATATAAGGCTAACAACTTATTGATAGGAGAATATAAAAGAACTAAGTATCTTATGACCATAGGAAAAACTTCGGGCCAAGTTTAGCCCAAGAGGGGGAGTATGTAGTGTCCCTTATTAGTGAGATAGCTTTGATGACACTTAGAGATGGTGATTTTGATATAATATTATGTATAAAAGACTTATGTACATGCTTATATGCTATGACCTGGTTTGGGTCACTTGGTTGTTGTGTGCTTATGATAATATCTATGGTTGCGTGCACAAGGATTGATTTTGGTTAAGAGAATATTAGCGATGTTTTCTCTTTTGGTATCCTATTTTGGACATAGGCGTATGACGTGAATGGTGATTTAGAATTGAGACACAAATCCATGGATGATCATGGTTATGTGGAACATATGGTTAATTATTATTTATGGATGATACATGATTTGTATGATTATATGTGCATAATCTCGTACTAAGCATGATGTGGCAGGGGACTTGGTCATTGCCAACAGGGATGCTCAAGTTATAAATGACTGCGGAAGTCATTTCTCCAATACCAAAATGACTGTGGAAGTAATGCACAATATTTGGTAAAATTTGAATAAGTTAATTATGAAATTCATTTGATTGATTTGATCATTGAGATTGTGATGTGTGCAGGTCTTGGAAGAAGACCTTACCAACGAACCATCAGATGGATATAAGCTCACAATCAGTACCTTAAGGTGAAACGTGGAGTTTCAAAGCAGAATAGATGAGAAGCCATGGAAATTAGGGCACGGAGTCCTAAATCTATGAAATATAAAGACGTGGAGTCTTGGATATATGATAAAAGGATTAGGACGCGGAGTCCTAAATCCATGAAATATAAAGACGCGGAGTCTTGAATCTATAATGAAATGTTTGGGGCGCGGAGTCCTGAATATTTAAAAAAAAAGATCAAGGTGTGGAATCTTGGATCTTTAGAGTAGATCAGGGCGCGGAGTCCTCAATCTACTAAGGCACAAAGATGCATACAATAGGGGTGCGTAATCCCTATTATCCGGAAGAAAAATACCACTCATGGGCAACTCGTAGATGAATTTCCTTAATAATCTAATTCCTAACAATTTTGGAGTGACTTTCTAAAAATAGAAATTCATGTCTACCATTTCAAGTATGACTTTCCAAAAATATTAAATCACCTCCAATCAATGGGTAAACAAGTATACTTGAAGGAAAATCACTTAAATTATGATTAATCAATTATAATAGTTCAATCTCGACTTAATCCTCAATATTATTAATATTATTATTATCTTTTATGAGACTATGATATTATTATTAAAAGGAAATTATATCTCCTCGATCACTTCACTCTCCTTCATGACTCTCATGGCTCTATGTAACTCTCTCCATTTTAAATATTACATTACACTCTCTTTTATGCACCCATCAAGGAATGGCATATTCCTCTTACACTCATTAAATATATGTCATAAAATATTCTTACACTCATTAAATATGTGTCATAAAATATTCCTCTTACACTCACTTTAATGCATATGTTACACTCTCCTTAGATAAGGCATGCATACCTCTCCTTAATGGCATAAGTTACACTCCTCTAAAAGGAATACAATGCATGCATATTACTCCTTTATGACAAGAGATTGTTGCTCCTCCTATATATGAGTCTCATGTATTCTCATTTGGAGAGAGGGGGTAATGCCAAGAGTGGAAGAGACTTGAGGAATATTGTGAAAGGGAGAGATATGGAGAGTATCCAATTACTTCCAAAAAAAAAAAAAATCTGAATTTCTTACTAATCTACTAAGTATCTATTGAGGTTGAACATGAGTGGTATTTAGAGGAAGTGAAAACTATCTTCGTGAGTTTTCCTTGCATCTCTCTCTCTATTGCTGTATTTTGGTACTGGTTGTGAGCTTTTACAGCTCGGGGGTTCCAGGGGGAGGAGTTCTCCCTGGATATGGTTGGGTGGAAAACTGGATGGTTCAAATGAGTTGGTTAAGGGATCGAAGGTGGATCATATTCTCAATGATTGGAGCTGAATATCTCTTCAGGTATAATTTCCATTGTCCTAAAATTATATTATAGCTTTAGCATAAAATAAAAAGTAGACATTTAAATTGTTGTAAGCATCTAATTTTGGTTTAGGCTTATTTTACCTAAAATATTATTGATTAGTTAAAAATGAAGACTAGATCAATCTATATGTATGGAGGTTTAGATCTCAATATTGGAGTTATTATTGGTGTAGTTTATGGTACTAATCTTGGTATTGTAGCATTTGAAAAAGGAAAGCAAAATATTGTTGAAGGTAATTGCAATAAATTTATTCCAAAGGACTTGGGTAAGTATTTCATGATTTATGGTTTTGTTTCAAATAATCAATAGATGCATGTTTTATAAATGGTTTGAGGATAGTTTGCAAAGTGTTTGACAATATCTATGAATGAGTAATGTTATAAATTTATTTATGCACGAATAAGTGCTAACTTGCAGAAGTAAGAAAATGGACATGTACCCAAAATATGCTTGGAGGAATTACAGAATCAACCCTTAAAAGAAAATGCAAAAATAATGGCAACTAAAGTATAGTTTGGGAGATCAAATGCTTGAGGTAAGTTGGAGATAAATTTTAGTTATGGCTTATGTTTCATATTCTTCAATGTTTTGTTATTCAAGTTGTTGTAATAGTACTATCAGAATTTTGATAGAAAGCCTTAATGGCTGTAGCATTTAGGGCTTCCATGTGTTTTTAAATTGTAGCAATTGGTGCAAAAAGCTTGTCACTCATGTCAAATGAATTAGCTTGCGGGGGGTAAAATGTTTCAAGAACTCATATGGTGGATTTAGAAATGTGTGATTTAAATGATCATATATTAGTAGCATAAATCTGGGTTGTTTTTCCTCATGTAGAGGTGTAGCTGTAAGTTTTCATTCCATATGTTTGACAAAAGTCATAAATGAAACATTTAGGCTATAAATTTTGTTGTTTTAAAGAATCGCATTTCTGGGCGCCCCTGTTGCGATTCAGGTCCCCTTCAGGGGGTATCCGTGCCAATAGGCCATTTCACCCCAACTTTGATTTCAAAAATCAAGGTTCGGACATCAATTCCCAAATTTGCTCTGTTTTGCAGATTTGTTGTTGCATGTAGAACCGCCTGTTGTTTTGTTTTGCTGTTTGGTTCTTTATATATTGGAACTGCCTGATAATTTATAGTGATGAATATGATATAGGCTAACCACTTGGAAATGGTTTTTAAAGTATAAATGGTTAATAATTTGAAAATTTAAATAACCTTACGACAACTTGTTTTATGACTGCCAACTATTTGTCAAAATTCCTCAATGGCTGTACCTTACAATATTGTGAGCTATGTTTGAAATTTCTAAATACTTATATTCATTGGTATAGCTTCAACAATGAATATGGCTGATAGTCTACTAATATCTTAAGTTCAATTATTGGCACCACTTACAAAAAGAAATGAAGTCATGCAACTTTGGATTCATATTAGCTAATTGTTGTGAAAACACCTTAAAGAGATAATGGTTGTAAGTGTTTGACAAAATGCCTCAATGGCTGTACATTCCATACTTGTAAATTGGTTTTCATAATGTTCAATGGTTGCATCTAATTACGTTTATGAACCGTCCATAAAACAAAAGGCTTAAGTTAATTTAAGATTTGCAATCAAGGTATTTCTAGTGTAATAACTCATTGAGTAAAAGGGTCTTGCTGATAAGTCATAATTGCAGTAAGTAATTTGTTGCAATATCAGCTCACATATGAATTCCTAATTATGGGATGCCAACCCTATATAATTTAAATTATCCTTTTAAGAAAATAATTCATAAGCATGTCATTTAGTGACTCATGAAATAAAATAAAGAAATATATATCGCATTTTTATTTAATATAATATTTCTCTACAATAATTATGGTAGGTAAGGTGGGAAGACCTTACATATGGTATCAGAGCCAAGTTACAATGCTAGGGCCTAGTGGGCCAACATGCTTACTTGTAGGTTGATGATGTATGAATGTTGATTTTGCATGCATGTTGAGTTGTTGTATATATTGACTTGGAAGCATATTGGTTGCATAGAGGATATTATTATCATTATGTCATTTAGAAACTCATGAAATATATATATATTTCTGATATTCCTTTATATTTTTGTTAAGACATATTATCAACAATATTTTAAAATGCTTAAAGACATGCTGGGAAAGGATGTGCTTGAGAATGTTTGGGTTAAACCCAAGTATGTGAATGAATTGATTTTCAATCAATGAGTGAGATCGGTGGAGTGCATGCATGGTTTCATATATTTTTAATGCATCATTTTCAATGTGATATGGGCTTAGTAGCCATCTTTACTAGCTGAAATCATATCTACCAAGAAGAATATTGGCTTAATCTGGACTATAGTGTGATGACCTTGGTGTGTATGCTTTGGGAATGAGTAACAAGTGTAAGGTTGAGATTCCATTAACGTGATGATTGAGTTCATCATGATAATTTTGAATCTTTTCATACCTACACTAAAGGAAACTTAACTAAAAGCTACCTTGAAGGATGTCACTGTGAATGTAAATTCAAGAGTAATGTATGTGTATTAATTATATGTGTTAAAATATGATTTGGGAATACATTCTTAATGAGTAAGAATGAATTTTCTCTGATTTCTTTGACATTATTTTTTGTATTTTGGGTTGACATTAGGCATCAAATAACTTTAAATTACTCAAATACTAGGTTGAGGTATGACCTTCCTAATAATGAAGAGGCTTAAATGATTGGTGCATGATGGGTTGTGGAAGTCATTTTAAGGAACACTTGAATGCTATGCTTTCCTTAAGCTAATGTATGGGTGTCGAATCCATACTAGCATATATCTATGAGAAAATGTATGGGTGTGGAATCCATACTAACATATATCTATGATCTAATGTATGGGTGTGGAAACGATAATAGCATATATCTATGATAAAATGTATGGGTGTGGAATCCATACTAGTATATATCTATGAGATAAGTAATGAGGTAAGGTATGGGTGTGGAATCCAAATTAAAATATATCTATGAGCTAAGTAATTCTTCTAGTTAGAATATTTTGATGGAATCTGATATTCATGATTAAGGAATGATTATGTGTAATTAAATTTAAATAGAGATTTGTAACACAAATTTGCTTGAGCTTTAAATCCATTATTTTATTTTTATTACAGATGAAGATGCTAAGATTGGTATACTAAACACCATTAGGTGGTTTAGAATGTTTGGAATAATTGACTTGATATATGGAAGTGTGAACTAGATATCTATCCTCTAGTATTGTAATCCTTTTGTATATATTGAATTTAGGTAGAACTAAAATATCTTTCAAATTCTTGAAATGTAGAAAAAGATTATTGTGATAAGTTGATGAAATAACTTTTCTATTGGCTTAAGACAAATTAGGTCTAGGAAAGCCATAATAGTCTCTTTAATGATCTTATCAGTTGAATATTGGTTGCATTCTATTTAACCAAATTAATTATAGAAATTATGAGGATTGAACTCATGTATTTCTCTAAACTATTGTTAGTTAGGCGATCGCGTCAAAATTCAAATTATTTATAAATTGTGAAGAGAATAACATGTTTAGAAGGTAAATATTTTATGTGGTGAGAACTTGTTTTATTTGAAATTAATGAAAAAAAAAAAAAACGCATGTGATTAATTAAAAGCATAGTTGAGTTCTTGTTTTACAAGAATATGTGCTTGTGATATTTTTTTAGGGAGAAATTGAAGGAGAGTGAAATCACATTTTCATTGATTTGAATTATTGCATGATGATTTTATTATATGTGGAATGGGGGAGATTGTTTGATTTAGGAATTTTGTGTTGGGATGTATAGTTGTATGAGTATTTATTAGTCCTACAGAATGTTGTAATAATTTGAGAGGGTGGTAATTCTCCTTAAAGCGAAAGGGTTTAACTTTAGGCTAGAAATTCCCTTGTGATAGTCTAAATCCTATTTAAATTTGACAAGATTCATCACATTTTGAGAAATTTATGGTTTTCATAGTTTGTTGTTGTGTACGTATTAATAGTAAGGGATAAGACATGAAAGCAAATGAATTGATTAATTCCTGAATAGAAATCATGAGCGATTTCATAGTTGGAAAACAAATTGAATTAGAGTTATCAAGGTAGATTCAGTAATATAGATACCATATTTGCATAATTATGAGATTTGTTCTTGATTAAAAGTCATTTTCAAAAAGATATCATTCATCTGCTTTTAGATGAAGATCTTCTAATAGATTCATTTCATAATTGATTCTCAAGTTAGAGAAGTGAATAATAATGAAGATTATGCAAACTAAATGTATGATCTATAATACATAAGTGGGTCAATGAGGAATGTATTTAACCTTAGGTTTTTAGTTAAAAAAAAAAAAAAAAAAAAAAATTTGGTGCCTTGAACCTCATATTGTATTTTTGCCTAAAGAGTAAATGTTTGGTAAAAATTAAAGATAAATCCTAGATATTTCGATTGAAAGGATGTCTTATGGAATGAAAAGAGGAAAATTGGATTGAAAAGACATAGAGCAAGTAGGATGTAAGAGTGTGTTTTATATATAACGTCATGTTTTGTTGGGTAAGAGTGGGTTTTATATATAACATCATGTTTTGTTGCATAATTTCACTCACAATTGTATGTGGATTATTTTATGCCAATTTGACTGTGATATGGTATGGACCATCATTGTTGTTTGTACAACCAATGTGTGTTCTATTTATAGCTTGGAAAGCTCAACATCCTACAGAACCAAGAAGATGACACATGTGGGATTCATATAGACTATGAGAAAGAAGAACATGTATAATATCAAATTATTATAGATAAATTAAGTATATATCATATCAATTACATACAATAGTATTTTTATATGGTACTATAAATTGTATGGCTAGTTTTGATATAGAAATATTTGGTATTCTATATCAACACATGTCTAATATGGCGTGGATATATTTTCTACTTGATTAAGAATGGTATGTTTAGTTTTCATGGAGTTGCTTCCAAACTATGGATTGGCATGAAGAAAAAAAAATATATCAAATACATAAGGCTAACAACTTATTGATAGGAGAATCTAAAAGAACTAAGTATCTTATGACCGTAGGAAAAAATTCAGGCCAAGTTTAGCCCAAGAGGGGGAGTATGTAGTGTCCCTTATTAGTGAGATAGATTTGATGACACTTAGAGATGGTGATTTTGATATAATATTATGTATGAAAGACTTATGTACATGCTTATATGCTATGACCTGGTCACTTGGTTGTTGTGTGCTTATGATAATATCTATGGTTGCGTGCACAAGAATTGATTTTGGTTAAGAGAATATTAGCGATGTTTTCTCTTTTGGTATCCTATTTTGGACATAGGTGTATGACGTGAATGGTGATTTAGAATTGAGACACAGATCCATGGATGATCATGGTTATGTGGAACATATGGTTAATTATGATTTATGGATGATACATGATTTGTATGATTATATGTGCATAATCTCGTACTAAGCATGATGTGGCGGGGGACTTGGTCATTGCCCACAGGGATTCTCAAGTTATAAATGACTGTGGAAGTCATTTCTCCAAAACCAAAATGACTGTGGAAGTCATGCACAATATTTGGTAAAATTTGAATAAGTTAATTATGAAATTCATTTGATTGATTTGATCATTGAGATTGTGATGTGTGTAGGTCTTGGAAGAAGACCTTACCAACGAACCATCAGATGGGTATAAGCTCACAATCAGTACCTTAAGGTGAAACACGGAGTTTCAAAGCAGAATAGATGAGAAGCCATGGAAATTAGGGCGCGGAGTCCTAAATCCATGAAATATAAAGACGTGGAGTCTTGGATATATGATAAAAGGATTAGGACGCGGAGTCCTAAATCCATGAAATATAAAGACGCGGAGTCCTAAATCCATGAAATATAAAGACGCGGAGTCTTGAATCTATAATGAAATTTTTGGGGCGCGGAGTCCTGAATATTTAAAAAAAAATATCAAGGTGTGGAATCTTGGATCTTTAGAGTAGATCAGGGCGGAGTCCTCAATCTACTAAGGCACAAAGATGCATACAATAGGGGTGCGGAATCCCTATTATCCGGAAGAAAAATACCACTCATGGGCAACTCGTAGATGAATTTCCTTAATAATCTAATTCCTAACAATTTTGGAGTGACTTTCTAAAAATAGAAAGTCATGTCTACCATTTCAAGTATGACTTTCCAAAAATAGTAAATCGCTTCCAATCAATGGGTAAACAAATATACTTGAAGGAAAATCACTTAAATTATGATTAATCAATTATAATAGTTCAATCTCGACTTAATCCTCAATATTATTAATATTATTAATATTATTATTATCTTTTATGAGACTATGATATTATTATTAAAAGAAAATTATATCTCCTCAATCACTTCACTCTCCTTCATGACTCTCATGGCTCTATGTAACTCTCTCTATTTTAAATATTACATTACACTCTCTTTTATGCACTCATCAAGGAATGGCATATTCCTCTTACACTCATTAAATATATGTCATAAAATATTCCTACACTCATTAAATATGTGTAATAAAATATTCCTCTTACACTCACTTTAATGCATATGTTACACTCTCCTTAAATAAGGCATGCATACCTCTCCTTAATGGCATAAGTTACACTCCTCTAAAAGGAATACAATGCATGCATATTAATCCTCCCTTATGACATGAATTTGTTGCTCCTCCTATATATGAGTCTCATGTATTCTCATTTGGGGGGAGAAGGGGTAATGCCAAGAGTGGAAGAGACTTGAGGAATATTGTGAAAGGGATTGATATGGAGAGTATCCAATTACTTCCAAAAAAAAAAAATTTGAATTTCTTACTAATCTACTAAGTATCTATTGAGGTTGAACATGAGTAGTATTTAGAGGAAGTGAAAACTATCTTCGTGAGTTTTCCTTGCATCTCTCTCTCTATTGCTGTATTTTGGTACTGGTTGTGAGCTTTTACAGCTCGGGGGTTCCAGGGGGAGGAGTTCTCCCTGGATATGGTTGGGTGGAAAACCGGATGGTTCAAATGAGTTGGTTAAGGGATCGAAGGTGGATCATATTCTCAACGATTGGAGATGAATATCTCTTAGGTATAATTTCCATTGTCCTAAAATTATAGTATAGATTTAGCATAAAATAAAAGGTAGACATTTAAATTGTTGTAAGCATCTAATTTTGGTTTAGGCTTATGTTATCTAAAATATTATTGATTAGTTAGAAATGAAGACTAGATCAATCTATATGTATGGAGGTTTAGATCTCAATATTGGAGTTATTATTGGTGTAGTTTATGGTACTAATCTTGGTATTGTAGCATTTGAAAAAGGAAAGCCAAATATTGTTGAAGGTAATTGCAATAAATTTATTCCAAAGGACTTGGGTAAGTATTTCATGATTTATGGTTTTGTTTCAAATAATCAATAGATGCATGTTTTATAAATGGTTTGAGGATAGTTTGCAAAGTGTTTGACAATATCTGTGAATGAGTAATGTTATAAATTTATTTATGCAGGAATAAGTGCTAACTTGCAGAAGTAAGAAAATGAACATGTACCCAAAATATGCTTGGAGGAATTACAGAATCAACCCTTAAAAGAAAATGCAAAAATAATGGCAACTAAAGTATAGTTTGGAAGATCAAATGCTTGAGGTAAGTTGGAGATAAATTTTAGTTATGGCGTATGTTTCATATTCTTCAATGTTTTGTTATTCAAGTTGTTGTAATAGTACTATCATAATTTTGATAGAAAGCCTTAATGGCTGTAGCATTCAGGGCTTCCATGTGTTTTTAAATTGTAGCAATTGGTGCAAAAAGCTTGTCACTCATGTCAAATGAATTAGCTTGTGGGGGGTAAAATGTTTCAAGAACTCTTATGGTGGATTTAGAAATGTGTGATTTCAATGAGCATATATTAGTAGCATAACTCTGGGTTGTTTTTCCTCATGTAGAGGTGTAGCTGTAAGTTTTCATTTCATATGTTTGACAAAAGTCATAAATGAAACATTTAGGCTATAAATTTTGTTGTTTTAAAGAATCGCAGTTCTGGGCGTCACTGTTGCGATTCAGCTCCACTTCAGGGGGTATCCGTGCCAAAAGGCCATTTCACCCCAATTTTGATTTCAAAAATCAAGGTTTTGGACATCAATTCCCAAATCTGCTCTGTTTTGCAGATTTGCTGTTGCATGTAGAACCGCCTGTTGTTTTGTTTTGCTGTTTGGTTCTTTTTATATTGGAACTGCCTGATAATTTATAGTGATGAATATGATATAGGATAACCACTTGGAAATGGTTTTTAAAGTATAAATGGTTAATAATTTGAAAATTTAAATAACCTTACGGCAACTTGTTTTACGACTGCCAACTATTTGTCAAAATTCCTCAATGGCTGTACCTTACAATATTGTGACCTATGTTTGAAATTTCTAAATACTTATATTCATTGGTACAGCTTCAACAATGAATATTGCTGATAGTCTACTAATATCTTAAGTTCAATTATTGACACTACTTACAAAAAAAAATGAATTCATGTAACTTTGGATTCATGTTAGCTAATTGTTGTGAAAACACCTTAAAGAGATAATGGTTGTAAGTGTTTGAAAAAAATGCCTCAATGGCTGTACATTCCATACTTGTAAATTGGTTTTCATAATGTTCAATGGTTGCATCTAATTATGTTTATGAACCGTCCATAAAACAAAAGGCTTAAGTTAATTTAAGATTTGCAATCAAGGTATTTCTAGTGTAATAACTCATTGAGTTAAAGGGTCTTGCTGAAAAGTCATAATTGCAGTAAGTAATTTGTTGCAATATCAGCTCACATATGAATTCCTAATTATCGGATGCCAACCCTATATAATTTAAATTATCCTTTTAAGAAAATAATTCATAAGCATGTCATTTAGTGACTCATGAAATAAAATAAAAAATATATATCGCATTTTGATTTAATATAATATTTCTCTATAATAATTATGGTAGGTAAGGTGGGACCTTACATATGGTATCGGAGCGAGTTACAATGCTAGGGCCTAGTGGGCCAACATGCTTACTTGTAGGTTGATGATGTATGAATGTTGATTTTGCATGCATGTTGAGTTGTTGTATACATTGATTTGGAAGCATATTGGTTGCATAGAGGATATTATTATCATTATGTAATTTAGAAACTCATGATATATATATATATATATATATATATTTCTAATATTGCTTTATATTTTTGTTAAGACATATTATCAACAATATGTTAAAATGCTTAAATACATGCTGGGAAAGGATGTGCTTGAGAAAGTTTGGGTTAAACCCAAGTATGTGAATGAATTGATTTTCAATCAATGAGTGAGATAGGTGGAGTGCATGCATGGTTTCATATATTTTTAATGCATCATTTTCAATGTGATATGGGCTTAGTAGCCATCTTTACTAGCTAAAATCATATCTACCAAGAAGAATATTGGCTTAATTTGGACTATAGTATGATGACCTTGGTGTGTATGCTTTGGGAATGAGTAACAAGTGTAAGGTTGAGATTCCATTAACTTGATGATTGAGGTCATCATGATAATCTTGAATCTTTCATACCTACACTAAAAGAAACTTAACTAAAATCTACCTCGAAGGATGTCACTTTTAACTGTGAATGTAGATTCAAGAGTAATGTATGTGTATTAATTAGATGTGTTAAAATATGATTTGGGAATACATTCTTAATGAGTAAGAATGAAATTTCTCTGATTTCTTTGACATGATTTTGTGTATTTTGGGTTGACATTATGCATCAAATAGCTTTAAATTACTCAATTACTAGGTTGAGGTATGAACTTCCTAATAAACAAGAGGCTTAAATGATTGGTGCATGATGGGTTGTGGAAGCCATCTTAAGGAACACTTGAATGTTATGTTTTCCTTAAGCTAATGTATGGGTGTGGAATCCATACTAGTATATATCTTTGAGAAAATGTATGGGTGTGGAATCCATACTAACATATATCTATGATCTAATGTATGGGTGTGGAAACCATACTAGCATATATCTATGAGAAAATGTATGGGTGTGGAATCCATACTAGTATATATCTATGAGATAAGTAATGAGGTAAGGTATGGGTGTGGAATCCAAAGTAAAATATATCTATGAGCTAAGTAATTCTTCTAGTTAGAATATTTTGATGGAATCTGATATTCATGATTAAGGAATGATTATGTGTAATTAAATTTAAATGGATAGAGATTTGTAACACAAATTTTCTTGAGCTTTAAATGCATTATTTTTATTACAGATGAAGATACTAAGATTGGTATACTAAACACCATTAGATGGTTTAGAATGTTTGGAATAATTGACTTGATATATGGAAGTGTGAACTAGATATCTATCCTCTAGTATTGTAATCCTTTTGTATATATTGAATTTAGGTAGAACTAAAATATCTTTCAAATTCTTGAAATGTAGAAAAAGATTATTGTGATAAGTTGATGAAATAACTTTTCTATTGGCTTAAGACAAATTAGGTCTAGGAAAGCCATAATAGTCTCTTTAATGATTTTATCAGTTGAATATTGGTTGCATTCTATTTAACCAAATTAATTAGAGAAATTATGAGGATTGAACTCATGTATTTCTCTAAACTATTGTTAGCTAGGCGATCGCGTCAAAATTCAAATTATTTATAAATTGTGAAGAGAATAACATGTTTAGAAGGTAAATATTTTATGTTGTGAGAACTTATTTTATTTGAAATATAAAAAATAAAAATAAAAAAATAAAAAAAATGCATGTGATTAATTAAAAGCTTAGTTGAGTTCTTGTTTTACAAGAATATGTGCTTGTGATATTTTTTTTTTTTGGGAGAAATTGAAGGAGAGTGAGATCACATTGTGATTGATTCGAATTATTGCATGATGATTGTATTATATGTCGAATGGAGGTGATTGTTTGATTTAGGAATTTTGTGTTGGGATGTATAGTTGTATGAGTATTTATTAGTGCTACAGAATGTTGTAATAATTTGAGAGGGTGGTAATTCTCCTTAAAGTGAAAGGGTTTAACTTTAGGCTAGAAATTCCCTTGTGATAGTCTAAATCTTATTTAAATTTGACAAGATTCATCACATTTTGAGAAATTTATGGTTTTCATAGTTTGTTGTTGCATAAGTATTAATAGTAAGGGATAAGACATGAAAGCAAATGAATTGATTAATTACTAAATAGAAATCATGAGTGATTTCATAGTTAGAAAACAAATTGACTTAGAGTTATCAAGGTAGATTCAGTAATATAGATACCATATTTGCATAATTGTGAGATTTGTTCTTGATTAAAAGTCATTTTCAAAAAGATATCATTAATCTGCTTTTAGATGAAGATCTTCTAATAGATTCATTTCATAATTGATTCTCAAGTTAGAGAAGTGAATAATAATGAAGATTATGCAAACTAAATGTATTATTTATAATACATAAGTGGGTCAATGAGGAATGTATTTAACCTTAGGTTTTTAGTTTAAAAAAAAAAAAAAAAAAATTGGTGCCTTGAACCTCAAATTGTATTTTTGCCTAAAGAGTAAACGTTTGGTAAAAACTAAAGATAAATCCTAGATATTTCGATTGCAAGGATGTCTTATGGAATGAAAAGAGAAAAATTGGATTGAAAAGACATAAAGCAAGTAGGATGTAAGAGTGTGTTTTATATATAACGTCATGTTTTGTTGGGTAAGAGTGGGTTTTATATATAACATCATATTTTGTTGCATAATTTCACTCACAATTGTATGTGGATTATTTTATGCCAATTTGACTGTGATATGGTATGGACCATCATTGTTGTGTGTACAACCAATGTGTGTTCTATTTATAGCTTGGAAAGCTCAGCATCCTACAGAACCAAGAAGATGACACATGTGGGATTCATATAGACTATGAGAAAGAAGAACATGTAGAATATCAAATTATTATAGATAAATTAAGTATATATCATATCAATTACATACAATAGTATTTTTATATGGTACTATAAACTGTATGGCTGGTTTTGATATAGAAATATTTGGTATTCTATATCAACACATGTCTAATATGGCGTGGATATATTTTCTACTTGATTAAGAATGGTATGTTTAGTTTTCATGGAGTTGCTTCCAAACTATGGATTGGCATGAAGAAAAATAAAATAAAATATATATATATATATATATATATATATATATCAAATACGTAAGGTTAACAACTTATTGGTAGGAGAATTTAAAATAACTATGTATCTTATGATTGTATGAAAAACTTCGGGCCAAGTTTAGCCCAAGAGGGGGAGTATGTAGTGTCCCTTCTTGGTGAGATAGATTTGATGACACTTAGAGATGGTGATTTTAATATAATTATATAATATTATGTATGATATACTTATGTACATGCTTATACACTATGGCCTGGTTTGGGTCACTTGGTTGTTGTGTTTTTATGACAATATCTATGGTTGTGTGTATAAGAATTGATTTTGGTTAAGAGCATATTAGCGATGTTTTCTCTTTTGGTATCCTATTTTGGGCATAGGTGTATGACATGAATGGTGATTCAGGATTGAGACACAGATCCATGGATGATCATGGTTATGTGGAACATATGGTTAATTATTATTTATGGATGATACATGCTTTGTATGATTATATGTGTGTAATCTCATACTAAGCATGATGTGGCAGGGGACTTAGTCATTGCCAACAAGGATGCTCAAGTTATAAATGACTGCGTAAGTCATTTCTCCAAAACCAAAATGATTGTGGAAGTCTTGCACAACCTTTGGTAAAATGTGAATAAGTTAATTATGAAACTCATTTGATTTATTTGATCTATGAGATTGTGATGTATGCAGGTCTTAGAAGATGACCTTACCAAAAAACCATCATATGGGTATGAGCTCACAATTAGTAGCTTAAGGTGAATCGAGGAGTTTCAAGGCAGAGTAGATGAGAAGCCATGAAAATTATGGTGTGAAGTCCTAAATACATGAAATATAAAGACATGGAGTCTTGGATATATAATAAAAGGATTAGGGCATGTAGTCATAAATCCATTAAATATAAAGATATGGAGTCTTGAATCTGTAATGAAAGGTTTGGGGTGCAGCGTCCTGAATATTTAAAATATCAAGGTGTGGAATCTTGGATCTTTAGAGTAGATCAGGGCACGAAGTCCTCAATCTACTAAGGCACGAACATGCATACAATAGGGGTGCGTAGTCCCTATTATCCGGACGAAAAATTCCACTCATGGGCAGCTCATAGATGAATTACGCTAATAAAATCTCATTCCTAACCATTTTGGACTGACTTTCTAAAAATAGAAATTCATGTATACCATTTCAAGTATGAATTTCCAAAAATAGTAAATCAGCTCCAATCAATGAGTGATCAAGTACAATTGAAGGAAAATCACTTAACTTATGATTAATCAATCGTAATAGTTCAATATCGACTTAATCCTCAATATTATTAATATCATTAATATTATTATTATATTTTATGAGACTATGATCTTATTATTAAAAGGAAATTATATCTCCTCAATCACTTCACACCTCTCTCCTTGATGATTTTTATGGCTCTATGTAACTCTCTCTCTCTCTCTCTCTCTCTCTCTCTCTCTCTCTCTCTTTTAATAATATATTACACTATTTTACGCACTCATAAAATAATGGCATATTCCTCTTACGCTCATTAAATACATGTCATAAAAGATTCCTTTTACACTCTCTTTAATGCATATGTTACACTCTCCCTAATTAATGCATGCATACCTCTCCTTAATGGCATGAGTAACACTCATCTAAATGGAATATAAGGCATGCATATTACTCCTATATATGTGTCTCATGTATTCTCACTTGGGGGTGGTACATGGTGATACCAAGAGTTGGAGAGATTTGGAAAAAAATTATGAGAGGGAGGGACTTGGAGAGTAGCCAATTTCTTTCGAAATGAATTAGAAATCCCTAAACTAAGCTACTAAGTAGCTACACATGGTGCAGCTAACCATGAGTGGAATTTAGAGGAATCGAAACTTATCTTCCTCAACTTCCCTTGGATTTCCTCTATTGCTATATTCTGGTACTGTTTGTCAGCTTTTACAGCTCGGGGGTTCCAAGGGCAGGAGTTCTCCCTGGATATGGTTGGGTGGAAAACCATATGGTTCAAATGAGTTGGTTAAGGGATCAAATGTGGATCATATTTTGAAGAATTGGAGTTGAATATCTCTTTAGGTATAATTTCCATTGTCCTAAAATTATAGTATAGCTTTAGCATAAAGTAAAATTAGAAATTTAAATTGGTGTAAGCATCCAATTTTGATTTAAGATTATGTTATCTAGAATATTATTGATTAGTTAAAAATGAAGAGTAGATCAGTCTATATGTATGAATATTTAGATCTCAATATTGAAATTATTATTGGTGTAGTTTGTGGTACTAATATTTCTATTGTAGAATTTGAGAAAGGAAAACCAAATATTGTTGAAGGTAATTGCAATAAATAAATTGTAAAGTACTTTGGTAAGTGTTTCACGATTTATGGTTTTGTTTCAAGAAATTAGATGCATGTTTTAGAAATGGTTTCGGGAAGTTTTGCAAGGTGTTTCACAAAATCTGCGAATGATTAATGCTATAAATTTATTTATGCATGAACAAGTTCTAACTTGAAGCTTACACTAGATTTAAGAAAATGGAAATGTACCCAAAATATACCTGGAGGAATTACAAAATCAACCCTTAAAAGAAAATGAAAAATTAATGGCAACTAAAATATGGTTTGGAAGATAAAATGCTTGAGGTAAGTTTGTGATAAATTTCAGTTATGGCTTATGTTTCATATTCTTATCAATAATTAAATGTTTTGTTATTCAAGTTTTTTTAATAGGTCTATCAGAATTTTGATAGAAATCCTTAATTGGTGTAGCATTCAGGGTTGCCATGTGTTTGTAAAATTGTAGCAATGGGTGCAATAATCTTGTCAAATCATGTCAAATGAATTAGCTTGTGGGTTGAAAAATGTTTCAATAACTCATATGGTGGATTTATAAATGTCTGAATTCAATGAGCATATATTAGTAGCATAAGTTTGGGTTGTTTTTCCTCATGTAGTGTTGTAGATGAAAGTCTTCATTCCATCTATTTGAAAAAAGTCGCCAATGAAAAATTAAGGATACAATTTTTTGTTTAAAGAATCGCATTTACAGGCGCCTGTTGCGATTCGGGTCCCCTTCAAGGGTATCCGTGCCAATAGGCCATTTCACCCCAACTTTGATTTCAAAATTGTTTTTCCTCATGTAGAGGTGTTGCTGTAAATTTTCATTCCATATGTTTGACAAAAGACATAAATGAAACATTTAGGCTATAAATTTTTTTGTTTTAAAGAATCGCATTTCTGGGCGCCCCTGTTGCGATTCAGGTCCCCTTCAAGGGGTATCCGTGCCAATAGGCCATTTCACCCCAACTTTGATTTCAAAAATCAAGGTTCGGACATCAATTCCCAAATTTGCTCTGTTTTGCAGATTTGCTGTTGCAAGTAGAACTTCCTGTTGTTTTGTTTTGCTGTTTGGTTCTTTATATATTGGAACTGCCTGATAATTTATAGTGATGAATATGATATAGGCTAACCACTTGGAAATGGTTTTTAAAGTATAAATGGTTAATAATTTGAAAATTTAAATAACCTTACGGAAACTTGTTTTACGACTGCCAACTATTTTTCAAAATTCCTCAATGGTTGTACCTTACAATATTGTGAGCTATGTTCGAAATTTCTAAATACTAATATTCATTGGTACATCTTCAACAATGAATATGGCTGATAGTCTACTAATATCTTAAGTTCAATTATTGACACTACTTACAAAAAAAAATGAATTCATGTAACTTTGGATTCATGTTAGCTAATTGTTGTGAAAACACCTTAAAGAGATAATGGTTGTAAGTGTTTGAAAAAAATGCCTCAATGGCTGTACATTCCATACTTGTAAATTGGTTTCTATAAATCTATAATGTTCAATGGTTGCATCTAATTACGTTTATGAACCGTCCATAAAACAAAAGGCTTAAGTTAATTTAAGATTTGCAATCAAGGTATTTCTAGTGTAATAACTCATTGAGTTAAAGGGTCTTGCTGAAAAGTCATAATTGCAGTAAGTAATTTGTTGCAATATCCGCTCACATATGAATTCTTAACTATGGGATGCCAACCCTATATAATTTAAATTATCCTTTTAAGAAAATAATTCATAAGCATGTCATTTAGTGAATCATGAAATAAAATAAAAAAATATATATCGCATTTTGATTTAATATAATATTTCTCTATAATAATTATGGTAGGTAAGGTGGGATGTGAAAACACCTTAAAGAGATAATGGTTGTAAGTGTTTGACGAAATGCCTAAATGGCTGTACATTTCATGCTTGTAAATTGGTTTTCATAATGTTCAATGGTTGCATCTAATTACGTTTATGAACTGTCCATAAAACAAAAGGCTTAAGTTAATTTAAGATTTTCAATCAAGGTATTTCTAGTATAATAACTCATTGAGTTAAAGGGTCTTGCTGAAAATTCAAATTACAGTAAGTAATTTGTTGCAATATGAGCTCACATATGAATTCCTAATTATGGGATGCCAACCCTATATAATTTAAATTATCCTTTTAAGAAAATAATTCATAAGCATGTCATTTAATGACTCATGAAATAAAATAAAAAAATATATATCGCATTTTGATTTAATATAATATTATGGTAGGTAAGGTGGGACCTTACATATGGTATCAGAGCGAAGTTACAACACTAGGCCTAATGGGCCAACATGCTTATTTGTAGTTTGATGATGTATGAATGTTGATTTTTCATGCGAGTTGAGTTCTTGTATATCTTGACTTGGAAGCATATTGGTTGCATAGAGGATATTATTATCATTATGTCATTTAGAAACTCATGAAATATATATATATATATATATATATATATATATATTTCTGATATTCCTTTATATTTTTGTTAAGACATATTATCAACAATATGTTAAAATGCTTAAATACATGCGGGGAAAGGATGTGCTTGAGAAAGTTTGGGTTAAACCCAAGTATGTGAATGAATTGATTTTCAATCAATGAGTGAGATAGGTGGAGTGCATGCATGGTTTCATATATTTGTAATGCATCATTTTCAATGTGATATGGGCTTAGTAGCCATCTTTACTAGCTGAAATCATATCTACCAAGAAGAATATTGGCTTAATTTGGACTATAGTATGATGACCTTGGTGTGTATGCTTTGGGAATGAGTAACAAGTGTAAGGTTGAGATTCCATTAACTTGATGATTGAGTTCATCATGATAATATTGAATCTTTTCATACCTACACTAAAAGAAACTTAACTAAAATCTACCTTGAAGGATGTCACTTTTAACTGTGAATGTAGATTCAAGAGTAATGTATGTGTATTAATTAGATGTGTTAAAATATGATTTGGGAATACATTCTTAATGAGTAAGAATGAAATTTCTCTGATTTCTTTGACATGATTTTGTGTATTTTGGGTTGAAACTGGGCATCAAATAACTTTCAATTACTCAAATACTAGGTTGAGGTATGACCTTCCTAATAAACAAGAGGCTTAAATGATTGGTGCATGAAGGGTTGTGGAAGCCATTTTAAGGAACACTTGAATGTTATGTTTTCCTTAAGCTAATGTATGGGTGTGGAATCCATACTAGCATATATCTATGAGAAAATGTATGGGTGTGGAATCCATACTAGCATATATCTATGATCTAATGTATGGGTGTGGAAACCATACTAGCATATATCTATGAGAAAATGTATGGGTGTGGAATCCATACTAGTATATATCTATGAGATAAGTAATGAGGTAAGGTATGGGTGTGGAATCCAAAGTAAAATATATCTGTGAGCTAAGTAATTCTTCTAGTTAGAATATTTTGATGGAATCTGATATTCATGATTAAGGAGTGATTATGTGTAATTAAAGTTAAATGGATAGAGATTTGTAACACAAATTTGCTTGAGCTTTAAATCCATTATTTTATTTTTATTACAAATGAAGATACTAAGATTGGTATACTAAACACCATTAGGTGGTTTAGAATGTTTGGAATAACTGATTTTGATATATGGAAGTGTGAACTAGATATCTATCCTCTAGTATTGTAATCCTTTTGTATGTATTGAATTTAGGTAGAATTAAAATGACTTTCAAATTCTTGAAATGTAGAAAAAGATTATTGTGATAAGTTGATGAAATAAATTTTCTATTGGCTTAAGACAAATTAGGTCTAGGAAAGCCATAATAGTCTTTTTAATGATTTTATCAGTTGAATATTGGTTGCATTTTATTTAACCAAATTAATTAGAGAAATTATGAGGATTGAACTCATGTATTTCTCTAAGCTATTGCTAGTTTGGCGATCGCGTCAAAATTCAAATTGTTTATAAACTGTGAAGAGAATAACATGTTTAGAAGGTAAATATTTTATGTGGTGAGAACTTGTTTTATTTTAAATTAAAGAAAAAAAAAAAAAGCATGTGATTAATGAAAAGCTTAGTTGAGTTCTTGTTTTACAAGAATATGTGCTTGTGATATTTTTGAGGGAGAAATTGAAGGAGAGTGAGATCACATTTTGATGAATTGTAATTCTTGCATGATTTAGAAGCCTAAGATGAGTGTATTATATGTGGAATGGGGGAGATTGTTTGATTTAGGAATTTTGTGTCGGGATGTATAGTTGTATGAGTATTTATTAGTCCTACAGAATGTTGTAATAATTTGAGAGGGTGGTAATTCTCCTTAAAGCGAAAGGGTTTAACTTTAGGCTAGAAATTCCCTTGTGATAGTCTAAATCTTATTTAAATTTGACAAGATTCATCACATTTTGAGAAATTTATGGTTTTCATAGTTTGTTGTTGCATACGTATTAATAGTAAGGGATAAGACATGAAAGCAAATGAATTGATTAATTACTAAATAGAAATCATGAGCGATTTCATAGTTGGAAAACAAATTGACTTAGATTTCTCAAGGTAGATTCAGTAATATAGATACCATATTTGCATAATTGTGAGATTTTTTCTTGATTAAAAGTCATTTTCAAAAAGATATCATTAATTTGCTTTTAGATGAAGATCTTCTAATAGATTCATTTCATAATTGATTCTCAAGTTAGAGAAGTGAATAATAATGAAGATTATGCAAACTAAATGTATGATCTATAATACATAAGTGGGTCAATGAGGAATGTATTTAACCTTAGGTTTTTAGTTAAAAAAAAAAAAAAAAAAAAATTGGTGCCTTGAACCTCATATTGTATTTTTGCCTAAAGAGTAAACGTTTGGTAAAAATTAAAGATAAATCCTAGATATTTCGATTGCAAGGATGTCTTATGGAATGAAAAGAGGAAAATTGGATTGAAAAGACATAAAGCAAGTAGGATGTAAGAGTTTGTTTTATATATAACATCATGTTTTGTTGCATAATTTCACTCACAATTGTATGTGGATTATTTTATGCCAATTTGACTGTGATATGGTATGGACCATCATTGTTGTGTGTACAACCAATGTGTGTTCTATTTATAGCTTAGAAAGCTCAACATCCTACAGAACCAAGAAGATGACACATGTGGGATTCATATAGACTATGAGAAAGAAGAACATGTAGAATATCAAATTATTATAGATAAATTAAGTATATATCATATCAATTACATACAATAGTATTTTTATATGGTACTATAAATTGTATGGCTGGTTTTGATATAGAAATATTTGGTATTCTATATCAACACATGTCTAATATGGGTGGATATATTTTCTACTTGATTAAGAATGGTATGTTTAGTTTTCATGGAGTTGCTTCCAAACTATGGATTGGCATGAAGAAAAATATATATATATATATATATCAAATACATAAGGTTAAAAACTTATTGATAGGAGAATCTAAAAGAACTAAGTATCTTATGATCGTAGGAAAAACTTCGGGCCAAGTTTAGCCCAAGAGGGGGAGTATGTAGTGTCCCTTATTAGTGAGATAGCTTTGATGACACTTAGAGATGGTGATTTTGATATAATATTATGTATGAAATACTTATGTACATGCTTATATGCTATGACCTGGTTTGAGTCACTTGGTTGTTGTGTGCGTGTGATAATATCTATGGTTGCGTGCACAAGGATTGATTTTGGTTAAGAGAATATTAGCGATGTTTTCTCTTTTGGTATCCTATTTTGGACATAGGTGTATGACGTGAATGGTGATTTAGAATTGAGACACGGATCCATGGACGATCATGGTTATGTGGAACATATGGTTAATTATGATTTATGGATGATACATGATTTGTATGATTATATGTGCATAATCTCGTACTAAGCATGATCTGGCGGGGGACTTGGTCATTGCCCACAGGGATGCTCAAGTTATAAATGATTGCGGAAGTCATTTCTCCAAAACCAAAATGATTGTGGAAGTCATGCAAAATATTTGGTAAAATTTGAATAAGTTAATTATGAAATTCATTTGATTGATTTGATCATTGAGATTGTGATGTGTGCAGGTCTTGGAAGAAGACCTTACCAACGAACCATCAGATGGGTATAAGCTCACAATCAGTACCTTAAGGTGAAGCGCGAAGTTTCAAAGAAAAGTAGATGAGAAGCCATGGAAATTAGGGCGCGGAGTCCTAAATCAATGAAATATAAAGACGTGGAGTCTTGGATATATAATAAAAGGATTAGGGCGCGGAGTCCTAAATCCATGAAATATAAAGACGTGGAGTCTTGAATCTATAATGAAATGTTTGGGGCGCGGAGTCCTGAATATTTAAAAAGATCAAGGTGTGGAATCTTGGATCTTTAGAGTAGATCAGGGCGCAGAGTCCTCAATCTACTAAGGCACAAAGATGCATACAATAGGGGTGCGGAATCCCTATTATCCGAAAGAAAAATACCACTCATGGGCAGCTCACATATGAATTTCCTTAATAAAATCTCATTCCTAACAATTTTGGAGTGACTTTCTAAAAATAGAAAGTCATGTCTACTATTTCAAGTATGACTTTCCAAAAATAGTAAATCACCTCCAATCAATGGGTAAACAAGTATACTTGAAGGAAAATCACTTAAATTGTGATTAATCAATTGTAATAGTTAAATCTCGACTTAATCCTCAATATTATTAATATTATTAATATTATTATTATCTTTTATGAGACTATGATATTATTATTAAAAGGGAATTATATCTCCTCAATCACTTCACACCTCTCTCCTTCATGACTCTCATGGCTCTATGTAACTCTCTCTATTTTAAATATTACATTACACTCTCTTTTATACACTCATCAAGGAATGGCATATTCCTCTTACACTCATTAAATATATGTCATAAAATATTCCTACACTCATTAAATATGTGTCATAAAATATTCCTCTTACACTCACTTTAATGCTTATGTTACACTCTTCTTAAATAAGGCATGCATACCTCTCCTTAATGGCATAAGTTACACTCCTCTAAAAGGAATACAATGCATGCATATTAATCCTCCTTTATGACATGAATTTGTTGCTCCTCCTATATATGAGTCTCATGTATTCCCATTTGGGAGGGGAGGGGGTAATGCCAAGAGTGGAAGAGACTTGAGGAATATTGTGAAAGGGAGAGATATGGAGAGTATCCAATTACTTCCAAAAAAAAAATCTGAATTTCTTACTAATATACTAAGTATCTATTGAGGTTGAACATGAGTGGTATTTAAAGGAAGTGAAAACTATCTTCATTAGTTTTCCTTGCATCTCTCTCTCTATTGCTGTATTTTGGTACTGGTTGTGAGCTTTTACAGCTCGGGGGTTCCAGGGGGAGGAGTTCTCCTTGGATATGGTTGGGTGGAAAACCGGATGGTTCAAATGAGTTGGTTAAGGGATCGAAGGTGGATCATATTCTCAACGATTGGAGCTGAATATCTCTTCAGGTATAATTTCCATTGTCCTAAAATTATAGTATAGATTTAGCATAAAATAAAAGGTAGACCTTTAATTTGTTGTAAGCATCTAATTTTGGTTTAGGCTTATGTTATCTAAAATATTATTGATTAGTTAAAAATGAAGACTAGATCAATCTATATGTATGGATGTTTAGATCTCAATATTGGAGTTATTAGTGGTATAGTTTATGGTACTAATCTTGGTATTGTAGCATTTGAGAAAGGAAAGCTAAATATTGTTGAAGGTAATTTCAATAAATAAATTCCAAAGGACTTGGGTAAGTATTTCACGATTTATGGTTATGTTTCAAGTAATTAATAGATGCATGTTTTATAAATGGTTTTAGGATAGTTTGCAAAGTGTTTGACAAAATCTGTGAATGAGTAATGTTATAAATTTATTTATGCACGAATAAGTGCTAGCTTGCAGCTTACATCAGAAGTAAGAAAATGGACATGTACCCAAAATATGCTTGGAGGAATTGCAGAATCAACCCTTAAAAGAAAATGCAAATATAATGGCAACTAAAGTATAGTTTGGAAGGTCAAATGCTTGAGGTAAGTTGGAGATAAATTTTAGTTATGGCTTATGTTTCATATTCTTCAATGTTTTGTTATTCAAGTTGTTGAATAGTACTATCAAAATTTTGACAGAAAGCCTTAATGGCTATAGCATTCAGGGCTTCCATGTGTTTGTTAAATTGTAGCAATTGGTGAAAAAAGCTTGTCACTCATGTCAAATGAATTAGCTTGTGGGTGGTAAAATGTTTCAAGAACTCATATGGTGGATTTAGAAATGCGTGATTTCAATGAGCATATATTAGTAGCATAAATCTGGGTTGTTTTTCCTCATGTAGAGGTGTAGTTGTAAGTTTTCATTCCATATGTTTGACAAAAGTCATAAATGAAACATTTAGGCTATAAATTTTGTTGTTTTAAAGAATCGCATTTCTGGGCGTCCCTGTTGCGATTCAGCTCCACTTCAGGGGGTATCCATACCAATAGGCCATTTCACCCCAAGTTTGATTCCAAAAATCAAGGTTTCGGACATCAATTCCCAAACCTGCTCTATTTTGCAGATTTGCTGTTACATGTAGAACCGCCTGTTGTTTGTCTTGTTGTTTGGTTCTTTTTATATTGGAACTGCCTGATAATTTATAGTGATGAATCTGATTTAGGCTAAACACTTGGAAATTGTTTTTAAAGTATGAATGGTTAATAATTTGAAAATTTAAATAACCATATGGCAACTTGTTTGATGACTGCGAACTATTTGTCAAAATTCTTCAATGGTTGTAACTTACAACATTGTGAGCTATGTTTGAAATTTCTAAATATTTATATTCATTGGTATAGATTCAACAATGAATATGGCTGATAGTCTACTAATATCTTAAGTTCAATTATTGGCACTACTTACAAAAGAAGAAGAAGAAGTCATGCAACTTTGGATTCATGTTAGCTAATTATTGTGAAAACACCTTAAAGAGATAATGGTTGTAAGTGTTTGACGAAATGCCTCAATGGTTGTACATTTCATGCTTGTAAATTGGTTTTCATAATGTTCTATGGTTGCATCTAATTACGTTTATGAACCGTCCATAAAACAAAAGGCTTAAGTTAATTTAAGATTTGCAATCAAGGTATTTCTAGTATAATAACTCATTGAGTTAAAGGGTCTTGCTGAAAATTCAAAATTGCAGTAAGTAATTTGTTGCAATATGAGCTCTCATATGAATTCCTAATTATGGGATGCCAACCCTATATAATTTAAATTATCCTTTTAAGAAAATAATTCATAAGCATGTCATTTAGTGACTCATGAAATAAAATAAAATATATATATCGCATTTTGATTTAATATAATATTTCTCTATAATAATTATGGTAGGTAAGGTGGGACCTTACATATGGTATCGGAGCGAGTTACAATGCTAGGGCCTAGTGGGCCAACATGCTTACTTGTAGGTTGATGATGTATGAATGTTGATTTTGCATGCATGTTGAGTTGTTGTATATATTGACTTGGAAGCATATTGGTTACATAGAGGATATTATTATCATTATGTCATTTAGAAACTCATGAAATATATATATATATATATATATATATATATATATATATATTTCTGATATTCATTTATATTTTTGTTAAGACATATTATCAACAATATGTTAAAATGCTTAAATACATGCTGGGAAAGGATGTGCTTGAGAAAGTTTGGGTTAAACCCAAGTATTTGAATGAATTGATTTTCAATCAATGAGTGAGATAGGTGGAGTGCATGCATGGTTTCATATATTTTTAATGCATCATTTTCAATGTGATATGGGCTTAGTAGCCATCTTTACTAGCTGAAATCATATCTACCAAGAAGCATATTGGCTTAATTTGGACTATAGTATGATGACCTTGGTGTGTATGTTTTGGCAATGAGTAACAAGTGTAAGGTTGAGATTCCATTAACTTGATGATTGAGTTCATCATGATAATCTTGAATCTTTTCATATCTACACTAAAAGAAACTTAACTAAAATCTACCTTGAAGGATGTCACTTTTAACTGTGAATGTAGATTCAAGAGTAATGAATGTGTATTAATTAGATGTGTTAAAATATGATTTGGGAATACATTCTTAATGAGTAAGAATGAAATTTCTCCGATTTCTTTGACATGATTTTGTGTATTTTGGGTTGACATTAGGCATCAAATAGCTTTAAATTACTCAATTACTAGGTTGAGGTATGAACTTCCTAATAAACAAGAGGCTTAAATGATTGGTGCATGATGGGTTGTGGAAGCCATCTTAAGGAACACTTGAATGTTATGTTTTCCTTAAGCTAATGTATGGGTGTGGAATCCATACTAGCATATATCTTTGAGAAAATGTATGGGTGTGGAATCCATACTAACATATATCTATGATCTAATGTATGGGTGTGGAAACCATACTAGCATATATCTATGAGAAAATGTATGGGTGTGGAATCCATACTAGGATATATCTATGAGATAAGTAATGAGGTAAGGTATGGGCGTGGAATACAAAGTAAAATATATCTATGAGCTAAGTAATTCTTCTAGTTAGAATATTTTGATGGAATCTGATATTCATGATTAAGGAATGATTATGTGTAATTAAAGTTAATGGATAGAGATTTGTGACACAAATTTTCTTGAGCTTTAAATCCATTATTTTATTTTTATTACAGATGAAGATACTAAGATTGGTATACTAAACACCATTAGGTGGTTTAGAATGTTTGGAATAATTGACTTGATATATGGAAGTGTGAACTAGATATCTATCCTCTAGTATTGTAATCCTTTTGTATATATTGAATTTAGGTAGAACTAAAATGTCTTTCAAATTCTTGAAATGTAGAAAAAAATTATTGTGATAAGTTCATGAAATAACTTTTCTATTGGCTTAAGACAAATTAGGTCTAGGAAAGCCATAATAGTCTCTTTAATGATTTTATCAGTTGAATATTGGTTGCATTCTATTTAACCAAATTAATTAGAGAAATTATGAGGATTGAACTCATGTATTTCTCTAAGCTATTGCTAGTTTTGCGATCGCGTCAAAATTCAAATTGTTTATAAACTGTGAAGAGAATAACATGTTTAGAAGGTAAATATTTTATGTGGTGAGAACTTGTTTTATTTGAAATTAAAGAAAAAAAAAATAAGGCATTTGATTAATGAAAAGCTTAGTTGAGTTCTTGTTTTACAAGAATATGTGCTTGTGCTATTTTTTAGGGAGAAATTGAAGGAGAGTGAGATCACACTTTGATGAATTGTAATTCTTGCATGATTTAGAAGCCTAAGATGAGTGTATTGTATGTGGAATGGAGGAGATTGTTTGATTTAGGAATTTTGTGTTGGGATGTATAGTTGTATGAGTATTTATTAGTCCTATAGAATGTTGTAATAATTTGAGAGGGTGGTAATTCTCCTTAAAGCGAAAGGGTTTAACTTTAGGCTAGAAATTCCCTTGTGATAGTCTAAATCTTATTTAAATTTGACAAGATTCATCACATTTTGAGAAATTTATGGTTTTCATAGTTTGTTGTTGCGTACGTATTAATAGTAAGGGATAAGACATGAAAGCAAATGAATTGATTAATTACTGAATAGAAATCATGAGCGATTTCATAGTTGGAAAACAAATTGACTTAGAGTTATATAGATACCATATTTGCATAATTATGAGATTTGTTCTTGATTAAAAGTCATTTCAAAAAGATATCATTCATCTGCTTTTAGATGAAGATCTTCTAATAGATTCATTTCATAATTGATTCTCAAGTTAGAGAAGTGAATAATAATGAAGATTATGCAAACTAAATGTATGATCTATAATACATAAGTGGGTCAATGAGGAATGTATTTAACCTTAGGTTTTTAGTTTAAAAAAAAAAAAAAAAAAAATTGGTGCCTTGAACCTCATATTTTATTTTTGCCTAAAGAGTAAACGTTTGGTAAAAATTAAAGATAAATCCTAGATATTTCGATTGCAAGGATGTCTTATGGAATGAAAAGAGGAAAATTGGATTGAAAAGACATAAAGCAAGTAGGATGTAAGAGTGTGTTTTATATATAACGTCATGTTTTGTTGGGTAAGAGTGGGTTTTATATATAACATCATGTTTTGTTGCATAATTTCACTCACAATTGTATGTGGATTATTTTATGCCAATTTGATTGTGATATGGTATGGACCATCATTGTTGTGTGTACAACCAATGTGTGTTCTATTTATAGCTTGGAAAGCTCAACATCCTACAAAACCAAGAAGATGACACATGTGGGATTCATATAGACTATGAGAAAGAAGAACATGTAGAATATCAAATTATTATAGATAAATTAAGTATATATCATATCAATTACATACAATAGTATTTTTTTTATGGTACTATAAATTGTATGGCTGGTTTTGATATAGAAATATTTGGTATTCTATATCAACACATGTCTAATATGGCGTGGATATATTTTCTACTTGATTAAGAATGGTATGTTTAGTTTTCATGGAGTTGCTTCCAAACTATGGATTGGCATGAAGAAAAAAAATATATATACATCAAATACATAAGGCAAACAACTTATTGATAGGATAATCTAAAAGAACTAAGTATCTTATGACCATAGGAAAAACTTCGGGCCAAGTTTAGCCCAAGAGGGGGAGTATGTAGTGTCACTTATTAGTGAGATAGCTTTGATGACACTTAGAGATGGTGATTTTGATATAATATTATGTATGAAAGACTTATGTACATGCTTATATGCTATGACCTGGTTTGGGTCACTTGGTTGTTGTGTGCTTATGATAATATCTATGGTTGCATGCACAAGGATTGATTTTGGTTAAGAGAATATTAGCGATGTTTTCTATTTTGGTATCCTATTTTGGACATAGGTGTATGACGTGAATGGTGATTTAGAATTGAGACACAGATCCATGGATGATCATGGTTATGTGGAACATATGGTTAATTATGATTTATGGATCATGCATGATTTGTATGATTATATGTGCATAATCTCGTACTCAGCATGATGTGCCAGGGGACTTGGTCATTGCCAACAGGGATGCTCAAGTTATAAATGACTGCGGAAGTCATTTCTTCAAAACCAAAATGACTGTGGAAGTCATGCACAATATTTGGTAAAATTTGAATAAGCTAATTATGAAATTAATTTGATTGATTTGATCATTGAGATTGTGATGTGTGCAGGTCTTGGAAGAAGAGCTTACCAACGAACCATCAAATGGGTATAAGCTCACAATCAGTACCTTAAGGTGAAACGCGGAGTTTCAAAGAAGAATAGATGAGAAGCCATGGAAATTAGGGCGCGGAGTCCTAAATCCATGAAATATAAAGACGTGGAGTCTTGGATATATGATAAAAGGATTAGGACGCGGAGTCCTAAATCCATGAAATATAAAGACGCGGAGTCTTGAATCTATAATGAAATCTTTGGGGCGTGGAGTCCTGAATATTTAAAAAAAAAAGATCAAGGTGCAGAATCTTGGATCTTTAGAGTAGATCAGGGCATGGAGTCCTCAATCTACTAAGGCACAAAGATGCATACAATAGGGGTGCGGAATCCCTATTATCCAGAAGAAAAATACCACTCATGGGCAACTCGTAGATGAATTTCCTTAATAATCTAATTCCTAACAATTTTGGAGTGACTTTCTAAAAATAGAAAGTCATGTCTACCATTTCAAGTATGACTTTCCAAAAATAGTAAATTGCCTCCAATCAATGGGTAAACAAGTATACTTGAAGGAAAATCACGTAAATTATGATTAATCAATTATAATAGTTCAATCTCGACTTAATCCTCAATATTATTAATATTATTAATATTATTATTATCTTTTATGAGACTATGATATTATTATTAAAAGGAAATTATATCTCCTCAATCACTTCACTCTCCTTCATGACTCTCATGGCCCTATGTAACTCTCTCTATTTTAAATATTACATTACACTCTCTTTTATGCACTCATCAAGGAATGTCATATTCCTCTTACACTCATTAAATATATGTCATAAAATATTCCTACACTCATTAAATATGTGTCATAAAATATTCCTCTTACACTCACTTTAATGCATATGCTACACTCTCCTTAAATAAGGCATGCATACCTCTCCTTAATGGCATAAGTTACACTCCTCTAAAAGGAATACAATGCATGCATATTAATCCTCCTTTATGACATGAATTTGTTGCTCCTCCTATATATGAGTCTCATGTATTCTCATTTTGGGGGAGAGGGGGTAATGCCAAGAGTGGAAGAGACTTGAGGAATATTGTGAAAGGGAGAGATATGGAGAGTATCCAATTACTTCCAAAAAAAAAAAATCTGAATTTCTTACTAATCTACTAAGTATCTATTGAGGTTGAACATGAGTGGTATTTAGAGGAAGTGAAAACTATCTTCCTTAGTTTTCCTTGCATCTCTCTCTCTATTGTTGTATTTTGGTACTGGTTGTGAGCTTTTATAGCTCGGGGGTTCCAGGGGGAGGAGTTCTCCCTGGATATGGTTGGGTGGAAAACCGGATGGTTCAAATGAGTTGGTTAAGGGATCGAAGGTGGATCATATTCTCAACGATTGGAGTTGAATATCTCTTCAGGTATAATTTCCATTGTCCTAAAATTATAGTATAGATTTAGCATAAAATAAATGGTAGAAATTTAAATTGTTGTAAGCATCTAATTTTGGTTTAAGCCTATGTTATCTAAAATATTATTGATTAGTTAAAAAAAATGAAGACTAGATCAATCTATATGTATGGATGTTTAGATCTCAATATTGGAGTTATTATTGGTATAGTTTATGGTACTAATCTTGGTATTGTAGCATTTGAGAAAGGAAAGCCAAATATTGTTGAAGGTAATTTCAATAAATAAATTCCAAACGACTTGGGTAAGTATTTCACGATTTATGGTTCTGTTTCAAGTAATTAATAGATGCATGTTTTATAAATGGTTTTAGGATAGTTTGCAAAGTGTTTGACAAAATCTGTGAATGAGTAATGTTATAAATTTATTTATGCACGAATAAGTGCTAACTTGCAGCTTACATCAGAAGTAAGAAAATGGACATGTAACCAAAATATGCTTGGAGGAATTGCAGAATAAACCCTTAAAAGAAAATGCAAATATAATGGCAACTAAAGTATAGTTTGGAAGGTCAAATGCTTGAGGTAAGTTGGAGATAAATTTTAGTTATGGCTTATGTTTCATATTCTTCAATGTTTTGTTATTCAAGTTGTTGAATAGTACTATCAAAAGTTTGACAGAAAGCCTTAATGGCTGTAGCATTCAGGGCTTCCATGTGTTTGTTAAATTGTAGCAATTGGTGCAAAAAGCTTGTCACTCATGTCAAATGAATTAGCTTGTGGGTGGTAAAATGTTTCAAGAACTCATATGGTGGATTTAGAAATGTGTGATTTCAATGAGAATATATTAGTAGCATAACTCTGGGTTGTTTTTCCTCATGTAGAGGTGTAGTTGTAAGTTTTCATTCCATATGTTTGACAAAAGTCATAAATGAAACATTTAGGCTATAAATTTTGTTGTTTTAAACAAATCGCATTTCTGGGCCTCCCTGTTGCGATCCAGCTCCACTTCAGGGGGTATCCATACCAATAGGCCATTTCACCCCAAGTTTGATTCCAAAAATCAAGGTTTCGGACATCAATTCCCAAATATGCTTTGTTTTGCAGATTTGTTGTTGCATGTAGAACCGCCTGTTGTTTTGTCTTGCTGTTTGGTTCTTTTTATATTGGAACTGCCTGATAATTTAGAGTGATGAATCTGATTTAGGCTAACCACTTGGAAATTGTTTTTAAAGTATAAATGGTTAATAATTTGAAAATTTAAATAACCATATGGCAACTTGTTTTATGACTGCCAACTATTTGTCAAAATTCCTCAATGGCTGTACCTTACAACATTGTGAGCTATGTTTGAAATTTCTAAATATTTATATTCATTGGTATAGATTCAACAATGAATATGGCTGATATTCTACTAATATCTTAAGTTCAATTATTGGCACTACTTACAAAAGAAGAAGAAGAAGACATGCAACTTTGGATTCATGTTAGCTAATTATTGTGAAAACACCTTAAAGAGATAATGGTTGTAAGAGTTTTACGAAATGCCTCAATGGTTGTACATTTCATGCTTGTAAATTGGTTTTCATAATGTTCAATGGTTGCATATAATTACGTTTATGAACCGTCCATAAAATAAAAGGCTTAAGTTAGTTTAAGATTTGCAATCAAGGTATTTCTAGTATAATAACTCATTGAGTTAAAGGGTCTTGCTGAAAATTCAAAATTGCAGTAAGTAATTTGTTGCAATATCAGCTCACATATGAATTCCTAAATTATGAGATGCCAACTCTATATAATTTAAATTATCCTTTTAAGAAAATAATTCATAAGCATGTCATTTAGTGACTCATGAAATAAAATAAATATAATCAACAATTACAAGAATATTCTTCATTTAATATCAATATAATAATTAATAATATTTAATTATTTAATAACCCTCATTTTATGAGAGTTTTTACGGTGGCTTACGCGAGGGATATTACAATATGGATGGTGACAACTCTTATGATAGATTTGGTGGCTAGCTCTATTTCTTGGTAGTAGTAATACATGCTTTAATAGTCGAATTATCCATATTCAAGATGATAGGCATCGATACAAAAAATTAATTGAGGAGGTTGCGATGCAAAATATTGTGACTGTCAAAAGAAGTACCCAAGTGTCAAAACAAACAAATTTTTCAATGACTAATATAGTTTTGTCTCTCAATGACACATCCACTTAGGTACAATTCAATCCTTGCTACTTATAGTCTTCCTTTCAACCATCTATGCAAAAAAATTCCCAAGCTTCCAAGATAGTCCTCTTCCAGCTAAATCTTATAACGTTAACATTTAGCACTAGAATGGAGTGTCACAAGCCAGCATTAGTCATATAACAATTGGATAGATCTCTATGGGAACTATGAGCATGGAGGAAAGAGTCATCAGTAATGCCCACCCTCAAAAGTTCCACAAGGGATGATTTTAGTTTATTGGATCTACCTTCTATTTCTTACCCTAAGATTTTATTGTATGCATAAATAGGATCTTTGTTGTAGGAAAACGTACTCAATGCTCCAGAAATGGCTCACCATTGATCACCTTGATCTTCGAACAATTCTCTTACTCCTCTCACATTTTACTAGGCACTACTGTAAGGATTTAAACCACACCTACCAACTTTGATACCAATAAAGGAACTAGAATTCATCACACAAAAGAATATTCCTTTCTTACATTTCACACAAATATAGAACACATTAATTGTAATATCCCTATTTTCAACATTCTATAAATGGGTAATAAACATAAAGGTCAAGGGGGCCTAAGAAACAAATCATGCATTTACATATTAATTGTGGAAATTAATATATATGTGTGTGTGTGTGTGTGTGTGTGTGTGTGTGTGTGTGTGTGGAAATTATATCATTGTATAAATAATGAGTAAATTGAGACCAGGAATTTAAATCCATGAGGATGGACTAGATTCCTAATACTTTCACAAAATTCTCCAGAAATCCTTGGAGAAAAATAAAATAAAATAAAAAGTTATTAGATGGGGGGAAAAGATGTAATAAAATCCTCAGTAAAGTGGAAAGTTACTAAGAATAGGTAAGATTAAAACAAGACTGAGGAAAATATATTTTTAAAAGAAGTTTTTGTGGAAAAAATGAAAACAGAGCCTAGGCTAAGGGAAATGATATCCGAAAATAACTGGACACAGTTATGAAAATAGGTTGAGGGAAAGCAAGATTAACTAAGCTATTCCTAGTATGACAAACTGGTTGTCTACACTAAGGAATAGTTGGTCTCTGCTCGGGGGAGAGTTATGGATTAAGCTCAAGGTTGGGAGGAAAATAGTATTTATAACTGTGGTATGCACATTTTGGGAAGATTTTTTGTTTTATATTGCTGTTACTAGTTATCTAGTTCTGGAATAGAATTTAGAAACACTATTATCTTATGAATTCTAAATTGAATTTATGTAAATTAAATTACACAATCTATGTGTATTGTGTAGTGTTTGGTTTCAGAAATTTTAAGTGTCATATGTATTTGACAGAGATTAACTATAGAGGAATACAGTTAATCTTCCTATGTTGTTACGTAGACTTATTAGAATCTTTAGACAAACAGACAGAATCTCTAAACCCTTTTTTAGGGTCTAAACCTGTTGTTTAAGTCCAAATTAAATATTGGAAATTTCACTGCAAAATTTATCTTACAGGTACAATGAACATAAATATAATTGAACTAGAGTAATAGCAGAAAATTATCAATATATATATGAAATTATAAACATAATAGTCTCTAGATATACAACATTTTTTTTAATACACATATGAATTATGAATATACATTTCACATTTAAATTAGAAACATAATTATATATGTTTTCATAAAGAAATTGTTATACAATTCCATCCATACAAAGACTCAAACATATATGCAAACATGTAATATAGACAAAGAGTAAGCAATTGTATTTTAATAATTAGATGTATCGGTCCTTTTCAATAAAATACTCTAGTGGAGTTGAGGATTAAATAATAGGGTCAACCTTAAATAATAAATCCATTATACAAATGTTGTTTACAATTTCATGAGGGTCATCGTCTAATTTCAAAATACAATGTATGAATATTAATTATGAAGAATGAAAAAAATGGTGGAAGAGCCTCCATTGATTTGATGATCGACCTGAAAGAGCATGAAATTGATAGTCAGATATTCTGACTCTTAATCGCAAATGATTTCATCACAAAATGAAAATAATAGGAAAAACCTGAAACAAACAAAGTGATCAAAGTTAGAACTTTCAATTGACGAAAATGAAAAAGGAATTTTTTTGAAAATACATGGTAATAGTGATACCTATGAAATTATCTACACACTAGAAGCTTTCTTCCTATACATACAATAAACGGAACTATAAATACAAGTATATAAAAAAGAAAACATTTAATTATGTGACAGTAGTTAATACAACAATGGGAAAATATCGATACCAGCTTGAGGGAAGCGGAGTCCTGAAGCAAATCAATATTCTACTAAGTTGTGGAAGAACATGATAATGTGGCAAGAGGATTCCCAAATTTGTTCGAGAAGGAAAATTATTATAAATTTATTTTTAATAATTAAATTATGGAAGAATTAGTTTCTATGTCATTTACTATAAATGCATAAAGTATTATGATATAAATAAAAATCTGAAATGTAATTAGAAATAAATTAATTTAAAAAATGAGACTATATTAATATAGTCAAACTAATTTTTTTGGTTGTCATTCAATTCTTAGTAATTGTTTTGTTTACAGGGAAGTTATATGGATTGAATTGAGAGAGATGGTGAGCGCAAGGGTTTCATTGTTCTTAACAGGTGTTGTGATAGTCGAGACAGGGATCAAACTTAATGATGCTCCTATCAACCATAGATCTGGTGGATAGACACTAATTCACCGTAATGTACCATATGGGAAAATAATCCCTCCAATATCCATTTTCATATCCCCTAACATCTGCAAGAGAGGTGATCAAAATAATGAAGGGGTCTACATCTGTGCTACATTTCCCATTGCTGCAATGCAATAGTGTGGCTGAGTGGATCTAGGTGATCTGAGACCAAGGGAACCAATGTCTTATCGAGTGCCCACCCATGAAAGTAGTTGGGGTGGAGAGAATACGGAGAAGGCCAATGACCTCTTTGTTGGTTGGATCAAGATGGATCTCTATCCCGATATGATGCCAAATAAAGTCATGATCTTTAGCATGAGGATTAATAGTGAGAAAGACATTGAACATTATGGCCTACCCCCACTCATCAATTCTTCCTCACTCTAGAGTGCAACGCCATGATCTATGTGCTATGTATGTTCTCACACAAAGGAAAACGGTAAATGTGAAAAGGTAGCCTTGGGTAGGAGCGAGCCATCTGGACTTGTCAATCTGGCCTTTCGGATGAGCATTGGTTGCTAGGGATCCCCAGATCTCTTATCCACCTCCTTTTAGATGTAGGTATCTCTTCTCAGTGGAAAAACCATGATTCTTTAGGTTCGCTCCACAGATCTGGTGAAGAGCCTTTCAGATGCCGTCGAACATAGGCTGGGGATTCCTTCTGCATTTCAACGATTTCCCTATGGAGGTAAAAAACTATAGGAATCTCTTCCACTCTCATTTAATAATATTGAAAAATATGCTTTTATGGTTTTAACCCTTTGTCTGTGAAGAGGGGCAGTCGGGCAATCCTCCTTCGCTCAAGATTTCTCGTACAAGGACGTTGTCCATGCACAACCTCCCAAAAAATATACTCAACCCTCTAAGGCTTCCAATCCATTTTTGGTTGATAAAATGGAGGATGTTCCTTCTGTAGAAATTTCCCATCCGACAATTGAAAAAAAAATTCAAATGTACGCAAAATATAGCATTAATTTCCGATTTAATCGATTATGGCCTCACTCAGCAGATCTCTACCAATGGATTCATTGCACTTTGACCAATAATAGTAAGGCTATATTATACTCAAAGGGTTCCTTTATAGTTATGCTTTAATTCAATGAATATTATCAAAAAGCCTTAACTGGTGGTCCTTGGTTTTGGGGAAAAGTAGGGCTATTCCTCACACCCTGGTTCCCAAACTTCGACCCTTCTATGAAAATCATTACCAAACTTCCTATTTGGTTCAGGCTTCCAAATATACCTGCTCCTCTATGGAACTTCTATGTCTTTCAAGGAATTGGAAACATCATGGGACACTTTTTGGCAATAGATCCCTCTGGGGGGAGACATGCATATACACCTATGGCAGAATATGTGATGAAATAGACATAAGTAAAGGCCTCCATGATCAAAACAATCTCAAAGGTGGTTATTTCTAGTGGACATAGACCTTGCACTATGAGAAAACTAATTTTTGATGTCGTCACTGCCATAAAATATGGAATCTTCAGAACTCTTATACTACGTTCCTCACCCAAATGAAGAGAATCAATTGGAAATCAAACTCTAAAAGCTGGAAACCTTGTGAACGACCTACCATGGATGACATGGCCTCCTTTAGCTTCGATGAGGAGGAGATCGAAGCAGGTAACGAGGTTGACAAGAAGGAGAAGGATATGCTTTCGGCGGACCCTGGAGGACCCAATGTTTCTGTGAGTGCTCAGAAACAATCTCATCGCTCCTCCACCTCAGATTCAGATAAGGAGACTACTCCTTTAGTCGAAAACAATCTTCAAGTGGTTTTATCCCATCCGCCCCATGATGGTTGGGTTAAAGTTTCAGAAAAGAAAGGAAATAAATGTCGTATTGAGGATTCAACCCATTTTGGGAAAATTCTTGAGTCTATCACTCATGGCTCCCATGTTTATCCTATTGACTCTCTTTGTTTCTCTCTTGGTTACTTAACGAGACTGAGGTTGAAATCTTATCAATTCCAGCTTCCCTGCTATCTATCCTCTCTTGACTGTAAATCCATTTTTTACCATATGTTTTTTTAATAGAATTAGTCTCATTTACCAAAAACAAAACAAAAAAATATATTCAAACTACTATTATACAAAGTAAATCTGAATATAAGTAAAACAATTATAAATTTTGTATATGTACACAATAAAATATATAATTTTGTCATTAATCTTTTACAAAAAGGAAATAGAAGAGTAAATATAGGGTGGAATAAATAAAAGGAATACTGCATGTAACAATTAAAATTAAATGGAAATTGTAATAGTAAGAAGTGTATAAAGTGAATGAGAATCCCAGTTAAGGATTGAAGTGGAGAAATCGAGTTAATATGTAATGAAATTACATAGTCCACAACAAACCAAATGAAATGGAATTTCATTGAAAATCAAAATCATATGTCTCAAAAACATCTATTTGGATATCTTTGTTTAAATTAAATTATTCATAGTTTGTGGAGGTAAATTTTATAACGGTGCTAAACAAATTTAAAGATATACTATGTGTCATTAATATTAATTGTGTAAAAAAATGTCGAATTCAATTGCATGAGTAATAAGAGTAGAACCACTTACCATGACATATATTGTAATGGATCCTTCGGCTATGAATGCAAGAGAGAGTCTTCTCTATGAAAGAAGGAACTATGTTGTCAGTTGAACCAAAATCGAATATATACAGAGAAACGAAATTTATAAATTTTGTGGCAAATTTTTATGTAACAGTGAGATAATATTCACAATTTCAGTGAGGAAAATTTACACCAGGCTTCCCTATGTAAATATAAAAGAGGAATTGAAAATTTGAGGCATCGAAGATCATTAAAGTAAGACCATAAAATCATAATAGCAATTCTGTTGAAAATCCATAATCCCAATTTGGGGAAAATTCCAATTCCGAAAGGAAAAATAAAATGTATATTAATTTCAAAGGGAAATTCATTGTAATTAGAATCTAATAATTCTAGTAAATGTAAAAACGATAAACTCTTCCATTGATACTAAACTAAGGCATGAAAAGAAAATTCTTTGAATGGATAAAACTAGTGGAAGTAGAAACACTCAAAGAGGAGTTACAAACACTCGTATGTAAACATAAATGCCCTCAGATAAATGCGTAGTAATAAGTTTACAATATGGACAGTAAAAATACTAATTTTGAAATTCCCAGAGTACAAAATTATACAAGAAAAATAGCAACCAGAAATGAAACCTTAGTGTTTCGAAATTCTGGAGAAAGCAGAACGAAAATCAAGCCATAAGCACTATTTTTACATGATTTTGGGAATGGCTTAAATGGAAAAAACACCCACCCATTTCAGAGGTTACTTACCTTGCCATTATGGCCGATAAATATATGCTGTAGATGAAAGGAATGGAACAAGAATCCAAACACAGATAAACCCTGTCAAAACCAATGGAACGAAATATAAATTTGTGAACAAAAATTAAATTTATCCCCAGAGAAATTATAGCCAAAGAAATTCGGTAAGGAACATTGGGCATGTTAACTTTAATTAATATCCAAAAACGTTGGTTCACAAGAGGAAATGTGAAGAAGTAGCAAAAGGAATTACGCAAAACATGATAATCGTAAGAGAAATGGCTATTGAATAACATGTGCTACAAATTCAGATAAAATTGACATAACAACGCATAATTTTTTAATCTCGGTGCTCTTACTTCCCTATGCCAAATTCGAACCAAATTTCAAACCAAATGAATTGGTGAAAACCCTAAAGCAGGTCATTCAATAATTGTAAAGCCCTCAAGAGATCCTCATTTTTCATCTCCATCCTACATGTGTCCTCTAAAAGTACCGAGGCCATGTGGTAATCAGGTGAGGACATACCTCCATTGAATGGTTTAATAAATAAAAAGATCAAGTTGTAGACATAAAATTTAAGACGGTATGGGGAAAATCACAATTGGATATGATAGCCCCGTTAATAAAACGAATTGTTAGTGTGATAAAATTTAATTTAACACAGTTATTTACCTATGAAAAACCGATCCGCGTTAATATTAAGTGATTGTAAATTAATTCATTATGTATTGAATGTATTGGTTAAGTAAAGTTATGTTGGGTAATAGGTAATCGAGGAATGATAAATTAACCAAAACCAGAAGCTAGCTATATGAGTGGGGTGATGAACTATATAAATTTTATAATTATTTCATTAATGGTAAAAGCATATGCCTTATAGACCTCCTATAGAAAAGTGAAAAAAAATTACTCTTAACTATGAAAATTACTCATATTGATTTAAGCATCATTTGATTCATAAATATAGAGGTAATATATATATATTTTAGATTCAATATGGAAAAGGGCTAAAGGTTATAAAAATCTACCATTCAATGAAATGATATATATGTAAGAATTTATAAGTTATAAAGGATGGAACAAGATTTCACTATAGTATAGAAAGAATACTATAGCCTTGTTAATTGAACCATAAAATCATATGACTTAAAGTGCGACTAAGGGTTTCCATAATGAGTTCCTTTCACATTATTAAGCTATGTATTTATGAAAAAACAATGTTTTAAATTTCATTTATTTTAAGTAAATACATTTTGAGGGACCTGTATTATAATACTCCAATGGTAAATTATTACATTGTGAAGGGGAGCAATAATAAAAAGAAGTTGGCATTAGGATAAAACACATATAAAAAATATGTATAATAATCCAAAATAAGAGAATTCATTTTAGTGAAAAATAAGTATGGCTTTTATAAATTTATTTTAAGAAGGCGGTTAGATAAATTTACCTAAGGAATAAATTTTAAGCCAGGAAAAATATACGTCAAGATAGAGTTTGAGGATGGGAAAAATAAAATAGAGGAAGACTTTGAGTTTGCATAGTCGCCGTTAAAAGTAATAAATGAAGAGTGTGTCAGAATAGAACAATGCTCATGACCAGAATTAGTATAAAAATAAAAATAAAAAAAGGCTATTGGGAGTTGTTACAAATGGTATCAGAGCCCATGTTGAAAACTTTCGGCTTATGGGTCCCAACACAGGGAGAAAAATTCCTACTCTCAAAGTCATTTTAAATTTTTTATTTATGATTGCTAATTGATATTTGTGTAGCATAATTTAGTGCAGAAAAAGTACAGCTGTTGTCATGACTGACGGAGAAGAGATGTAAGTAGAACTGGGCAGGGGAGGGGCCCTATCAGATCCAAATGCTCATATGTTAAAAATTTTACTACAACAAGAAAGGGTTCAACAAAAGACTAGAAATGAACAATTTTTGCAGTATTGAGCAAGAGAGGTTGATAAATAAATTACCTCTAAGTATAGTTTATAAAATGCAATAGAACCCAACTCAGCGAGGTCTGAGAGTAGGGAAAAATTAGCTTCAAGAGTATGAGAAAATGGATTTGCAGGGAGAATAAGAAATTAAATTAATTCTTTAATCTGTAAATAAGAGAAGGAAATGAATAAGAAAACCTGACTCCTAAAGAGGTATATGAATATGGAAGAAATTTGAAAGTAATATTTGTGGATTACGAGTGGTAAGACAAAGCCACACTTTGGTGAAAGAGACCAAAATCTTACATTGGATTGATGAAATAACTATGTCATGAGAATAAGTTTAAGAGAAATTCAAATCTTGATGGCTTAGAGAGAGGTATTATGATGGCAGAGTAAAGAAAAAAGTATGAGATAAGGCGTGAAAGGTCACTATAGATGAAATTGTGATTAAATTCACAAAATTTATTCGATATGTGCCTTACATCAAGCAAGAAAAGGAAAATGTATAGCAATTTCTAAGCTGTCTAACTACCATCTACAAAGAAAGAATTGAAATTGAGAATTATAATACTATGAAAGAGGATGTTCTAAAAATACGACGGTGCTACCAGCAATTAAGAGACATGATTGATCAATTGAAAAACTAGTGGAATCATGAGAAGGGGAAGGTGAAAACAAGCACACAAAGAATTCAAGACAGACAAACTGAATATTAATCAACAATGATTCAAATTGAATGCATAAATTTTGATCAATCTGTGTCTTTTTTACTTGATTTAGTGGCAAAATTAAGTTATATCAGTCTTAAGATAGTTTAAAAAGGTAGTTTAAACATAAAAATTTCAATAATATTGAATGGTACAGTTAATTTTAGGAACAAAGAAGAAGGTCACTCCTAAACTAACTAATTTATATAAAAAAAGTAAAATAAAATGGTATAGAATTCCAATTAAACATCCTTCCTATAGAATCATATGATCTTCTAGTGGAAATGGATTGAATGGAACGACAGAAAGAAATAGTGAATTGCTTGAAAAGTAAGTACTTGAACTGAGGAAAATCTGTTACAGTTAAAAAAAAAATTGTCAAGTATGCTGCCCAAGTTGAGGAATTGGGACATCCAACAGGAATGAGTCTGTGGAATACTTATCTACAATCAAGAAATTTAGAAAACTAATTCTAAAAAAAAAATTGTTGATTCAACTAAGGATTGGTTGTGTATACAGAAAAATCATATAGAAAGCCTCACGAAACGATTGCTGCAAAATAATGCATAAATAGTTTATGAATCTTGAAATTTGAATTTCGAAGAAATGTGAATAGAGTTATGTATTCTATGAATCATCTTCATTTTTAGTAGTTTCTTTATAGAGGCATTTGCATGAGAAATGTGCCACTCTACAAGAATCAAATCATTTAAAGGGTATCTTCCCTTTATATTTTCCTTAGCCACGCTTTATTTCCCTATCCAACTGTGCGAACTCCTGATCAAATTCATAGCTAGAGAATTATTGATGCTTTTTGAGCTCCTTGGAATTTTTGGACACTTTAAACATCGCTTCGTTTGATTCTTAAGATAAAATAACTATATGGCATTCAAGAAATATGAGTAATAGGTCATAATTTTGTTTAAAATATACAAAATATGTGTTGTGCTTATAAAATTATAAGTTTAAGCTCCTTATGGAAAGTAACTTTATCTATTTATCCATTGAAAAATCCAATTCAAACACACACACACACACACAGAGATATCTTATTTTGTTTTTCCAAAAATGATGATCCACGATATCTTGACTTCTATGTGATCAACAGAGAATTGTATCAGATCTTTGTCAATAAAATTTCTCTCATATCCTAATAGTGATTATGTTGTGAGGTTAGATTATAATCCAATATCTATTGGAATTTTACACCCAATTACCACCATGAATGAGAAGTGGCACAGGCCACAAATTCGATCAATTTTGACAGTAGAGAAGGACAGCAGCAGATCCAAGAAGATGGAGGTTTTTTCACACAATCCATGCAAAGATTAAAGCAGAGTACCAAGCCTTAAACTTTGCGTTTAATTCAATCTACCGCATTGACCTACCTTTTTCCCTCAGCGCGCAAATCACAAGTCTTTTGTTTTACCACTTAAAGGCATTCGCCATATGTTGTTTTACTGCCGACGTGATATTTGGAGGGACCTACTTTATACTCTAACACATGGACCAAATTTTTTTTTTGTGTTCATTTCCTTTGTATTTCTCTTTTTTTGCTTCCCACTGTTTAAGCTGCCCACAGAGTGCACTTTGTATTATTTACCACTTACCTTTCCGCCACCGCAAGATAATTTTTTTAACATGTGATTCGATTGTGCTATCGCACATCGCATTTGCAATAGCTTATGATTTCCCATAAAGTGTCGTAGCATATGTTGTTTGTTTTGCGATGTGATTGCACCATCGCACATTGCTCCTGCAAGCTTTTATGTTTATATGTGTTCGCGCTAGATAAAATTTAAGCTCGCCGATCTGTGATCTATGATGAGGAGCCAAATGTGATGAGAACTCAAGCCAAATCACTTAAAGTTTAAATTTCACTAGTTTGTGTGTTTGAACGCATTTTCGCGTGTTTTCTTGTGTAATCCATAAATACGACTTGCGTGCTGATTAATGAAGAAATGGGTCTTTTGGCAGCCTAAGGACGAATGTTTGTTCAACGTCGGTTCAACATTGAACATCATTGATTTGAATTAGGTTTTTAGGCTTCAAAAACTTTGTATTAAAAGAAATGTGATTTCATTTTTAGACTGTGATGGAATGAAAAGAAATTTGTTCATGTTCTATGTAACGCTGCCTGTTTATGACTATTAATTTTAATTTCCGCATATTGTTTGTATTCTCTGTGATTGAGGAAATGCATTTTCTCTTTCTGGTTGCATTTAAAATTTTGCAACATGGTATCAGAGCTTCCCCTTAGAAATTCCAACATGGTATCGGAGTAGGTTTAGGCTCTTAGTGAAAGAAGAATGAGCTCGCTCTCTATCCTAAAGAAGCTATAAGATTGATTTGAGAACCATATTTCTCCAAGAAGTGAGAAAGATTTTGTTTTACATAGTTAAGAATATTGTTTTTTTAACACAGTCAGAATGGCAGCAGTAGGCACCAGCCTGAAAAATCCCCAACTACCACAGTTTAATGGGAAGAACTATCATTATTGGTCCATTAAAATGAGAGCCCTATTTTCTTCACAATATATATGGGAGATGGTGGAACAAAGTTTCCAAGAACCAGCAGACGCAACAGCATTGGCTGCTTTGACAACAACAAAAAGAGACTTGTTGAGAGATAATAAGAAGGACTCCAAAGCCCTCTTTTATCTCTATCAAGCAGTACATGAGAGTATCTTCCCTAGGATTGCAGCAGTAACAAAGTCTAAGGAGGCGTGGGACATTCTCAAAAAAACATATAAAGGCATGGAGAAGGTGAAGACATCAAAGCTACAAATGTTGAGGAGAGATTTTGAAACTTTCTGTATGAAAGAGTCTGATAACATAGAATCATTATTCACACATGTGACTGGGTTGGTTACACAGGTAAGGTCTCATGGAGAGACACTTGAGGAAAGAAGAATAGTGGATAAAATCTTGAGAAGTCTAGCCTCAATATTTCATGCCATAATAGTGGTAATAGAAGAGACCAAGGATCTCTGAAAATTTTCAGTGGATGAGCTTTGTGCATCCCTGATGTCTTAGGAACATAGATTGAACAGAACAAAAAACTCCTCATGGGAGCATGCATTCGAGACATAGATGTCTTTTGGTCAAGGTAGAGGTTGAGGAACATCAAAATACTGAGGAAGAGGGAGAACCCCACAACGAGGTGGAAGAAACAACCCTACAAACACAAGTGGACGGGGAAAAAATTAGAATAAAATTGAAGGCTCAGGCCAACACCAAGCACAAGGACAAAGGTATGAAAAATCCCAAGTCCAATGTCATTATTGTAAAAAGTATGGGCATTATTCCAATTAATGTAGAAACGAACAAAATGACATGAATAATAGGCAAAATGTTAATTTTGCAAAATAAAGTCAAAACCAGAGTAATGCGCTTCTAACATGTATTGTAGCACATGGAAAACATGAAGATGTATGCTTCTTAGACTCAGGTTGTAGTAACCAAATGACTAGAAACATTGCAATTTTTTCCAATCTAGATGCAGATGTGAAGTCTGAAGTGACAACGGGGAAAAATAGAAAAGTCTATGTTAAGGGAAAAGGAATAGTATATATAATTACAAGGAAGGGAGGAAAGAAGTTTGTGCCAGATGTATATTATGTACCTAGACGGAAATTTAACCTTCTAAGCATTGGAAAGCTCATGAACAAGAGCTACAATGTATTTTTTAAGAATAATGTGTGTACTATCATGGACAAACCTCCAAGTAAAAGAGTAATTGCAGAAGTGCATATGAAAAATAATAAGATGTTTCCTCTCAAGATCATAACAGACTTGAAGGAATAAGGTGTGGTAGTAGTAGTCACACAAGAATTCTTTCAAGAAGAAGTGAAAGATGAAAAATGGTTATGGAATTTGAGATTTGGACATCTCAATTTTGGAGGCTTGAACCTCTTGCATAGAAAAGGGATGGTAGGAGAATTACCACTCATAGAGAAACTAGGCAGCCTATGTGAAGGCTACATCTTGGGAAAACAACACAGAGAAACATTCCCGGCATGGAAGAGTATAAGGGCAAAGGAACTGTTAGAGATTGTCCACCCAAATTTGTGTGGACAAATGCAAATTCCATCTTTAGCTGGTAGCCAATATGTTTTGACATTCATAGATGATTACACCAGAAATACAAGGGTGTTTTTCCTTAAATAGAAGAGTGGAGTGTTTGAATACTTCTACCACTTCAAAGCTCTTGTTTAGAAGAAAAGTGGGAACTACATCAAAGTGTTGAGAACTGACAGAGGTGGAGAATATATCTACAAATATTTCCTATGTTTATGTAGGGAGAATGGTATACACAAGTTGTTTTCTACAAGGTACACACCACAACAAAACACTGTTGCAGAAATGAATAATTGGACCATCATGGACATCGTTATAATTATGTTGAAGGAAAAACATTTACCAAATGAGTATTGGGTTGAAGATGTAAAATTTGCAGCGTATACTTTAAATAGATGCCTAACCAAAGTTGTGATGAACAGAGTTTCAGAAGAAGCATGGAGCGGAACAAAATAGTTTGTCACGCACATGAAATTATTTGGATGTGTGGCTTATGCACATGTCCCAGATCAACTAAGGAAGAAGTTGGAAAACAAGGGGGAGAAGTGTGTATTTGTTGGATACAGTGATCAGACCAAATCCTACAAAATATATAATCCCTCCACTAAGAAAGTTATAATCAATAGATATGTGCAGTTTATTGAAGAATAATATTGGGATGGAAGCTTAGAGAAAACAACGAACGTGAAGACATTTGTGTCTCACGAAGAGCAAGAGGGATGCACAACAGCAAATAATTCCTCCACTGTGGTTCCTCCTCCACCTACACAAGCACAACAGAGCACACCACAAGCATGAAACAAAACAACCTTGAGAAATCAAGGAAGTGCTTCTCCAAGCACACCATAGGGATCAGAAACTCCCTAGAGCTCAAGTAGAACACCAAGAACACCAAGAAGACCAAGATTCAGAAATTTGAGTGCAATTTATGAGCAAAAAGCTGATAATGGTAATGGTATGAACTCTTTATTTCCTTTTTATTGTCATGTTGATGACCCAATTCATTTTGAAGATGCAATAAAAGAAGAAAAATGGATCGAAGTAATGAATGAAGATATTGGTGCAATTGAAAAGAATGACACATGGGAGTTAATGGACCTCCCACAAGGTAAAGAAGTCATTGGAGTAAAATGGGTCTATAAGACCAAGAGAAATGTCAAAGACAAGATAGAAAGGCATAAACCAATACTTGTTGTGAAAGGTTACAAGCAGTAGCAAGGAAGAGATTATGAAGAAACCTTTACACCAGTTGCAAGGATGGAAACAGTACAAACAGTGTTGTCCATTGTAGCACAAAAAAAGTGGAAATTCTACCAAATGGATGTAAATTGAACATTTTTGAATGGAGTGTTGAAAGAGGAGGTATATGTTGAACAAGTTCCAGGCTATGAGAATGAACGCAAAGAGCACAAAGTGTGCAAGTTGAAGAAAGCTCTTTATGGGCTAAAGTAAGCACCAAGAGCATGGTACAGCAAGATAGATGCTTACCTGACAGGAAATGGGTTTGAAAAATGTGATGGTGAATCCACACTCTAATCAAAGAAAATGATGGTAATATTATTATTGTTGTTTTGTATGTAGATGATTTAATATTACAGGCAATGAAGTTTCTCTCGTTGGTGTTTTTAAAGCAATCATGAATACTGAATATGAAATGACTGATTTGGGTTTATTGAGATACTTCTTGGCCATAGAAGTAAATAAAAATGAAAAGAGAATTTTTATTTCCCAAGAAAAATATGTTGCAAAATTTTTGAAGAGATTTAACATGCAGCATAGCAAAGCAGCAGTAACTCCAACTGTCATGGGGTTAAATTTAAGAAAAGAAGATTGCAGCAAGAATTTCGATCTGACATTGTACAAGAGCATAGTTGGTAGCCACATGTATTTGACTGCAACTAGGCTTGATATTATGTATGCTGTAAGTTTAATTTCCAAATTCATGGAAACATCAAAGGAGACACACTCGCAAGCAACCAAGAGGATTTTAAGGTATGTAAATGGAATGAAGGAGTATGATGTTTTATACTCCAAAACTGATAATTTTAAATTTATTGGTTACATTGACAGTGGTTGGGCTGGAAGTGTATATGATAGAAAGAGAACATCTAGGTATGTGTTTCATTTGGGATCAGGAGCCATTTCATCGGCTTCGAAGAAGAAACCAACAGTTGCATTATCAACAACAAAAGCAGAATATGTGGCAGCAACAGGAGCAGCATGCCAAGAAATTTGGATGGAAAGGATGCTGAAAGATTTATGTCATGAGAAAGACAAGGGAACCACAATTTATTGTGACAATAGCTCAAAAATAGCATTTTCAATGAATTATGTTTTACATAAGATAAAAAAGCACATTGATGCAAAATATCATTTTATAAGAGAATTGGTTAACAATGGTGAGATTGTTTTGAAGCACTGCAATACAAGGGAACATTTTGCTGATATCCTCACAAAGCCATTAGCATAGAAGAGCTTTGAGCATCTCAGAAAATATCTGGGAATGATCGATGGTGGTAGTTGTGATTAAGGGGGAGTGTTGGAATTTTACTCCCAACCACCGCCATTAATGAGAAGTGGTGCAGCCCACAAATTCCATCAATTTTAATAGCAGAGAAGGACAATAGTAGAACCAAGAAGCTGGAGGTGATTTCATGCAATCCATGCAAAGATAAAAATAGAGTATCAAGCCTTAAACTCTGCATTTAATTCCATCTACCGCATTGACCTACCTTTTTCCCACAGTGTACAAATCACAAGTCCTTTGTTTTACAATTTAAATCCATTCATGATATGTTGTTTTATCACTGATGGGATATCTGGCGGGACCTACTTTATACTTTACCACATCGACCAAACTTTGTTTTTGCGTTCATTTCCTTAGTATTTTTCTTTTCGCACATCCCACCATTTAAGCTACATGTATAGCGCACTTTGTATTATTTACCACATACCTTTCTGCCACCGCAACATAAGTTATCTAACATGCGATGCGATGGTTCTATTGCAAATCATATTTGCAACTGCTTATGTTTTCCCATAAAGTGCCGCAATATATGTTGTTTATTTTGCGACGTGATTGTGCCATTGCACATTGCGCCCACAACCTTTTATGTTTATCTGTGTTTGCACCAGATAAAATTTAAGCTCACCGATATGTTATCTGCGATGAGGAGCCAGATGCGATGAGGACTCAAGCCAAATCACATAAAGTTTGAAGCCCGCTAGTTTGTGTGTTTGAATGCGTTTTCGCGTGTTTTCGTCTGTAATCCAGAAATATGGCTTGCGTGTCGATTAATGAAGAAATGTGCCTTTTGATAGCCCAAGGACGAATGTTTATTGAACGTTATTTCAGCATTGAACATCATTGATTATAATTAGGTTTTCAGGCTTCGGCCACTTTGTATTACAGGAAACGTAATTTCATTTTTAGAGTATGATGGAATGAAATATTTTTTTTCCTCTCCTGTGTAATGTTGCCTATGTATGACTGTTAATTTTAATTTCCACATATTTTTGTATTTTTTGTGATCGAGGAAACAAATTTCCTTTATCTAATTTCATTTAGAAGTTTACAACATGGTATCACAGTTTTCCATTAGAAATTCCAACAATATTGTAACAGTGCTTCTTATGATGTGTTGTCCATATCTATTTTACGATGACGTTTTTTATTTTTTTATGAGTGGAATTGCTAACCGGATGGGTATTCTCGAGGATCCCAGCACACAATGATCAATCACAATCTTAGGATAAAATAGTCTATTAATATGCTTGTTTTTATTTCAATTTCAATCATTTCTATACATGTCGTACTGTACAACGTATAGTGCTTAACATCTATATTTATCTATATTCCCTTTATCCTTTAATATTAAAAAAAATCTCTAGTATGTAATCAAAACAACATTTTTATATATAATAATTTTAAAAAATATCACATCTCTTACAAATATAAAATAATTAATACACATAAAATTCTCTTAAAATATAAAATAATTAATATACAAAATGCAGGTTACAGCTTCTCTTAAAATTAAAATTAAGGTATATTTAAAGAGCAGCCATATAATATATCTTAATTCTTTTTATAATTACTATTAATAATACTAACGTATTAATAATATTAACTTAAAATAAAGTTACATTTTTTATTTTTATTTATTTTTATTTCACCAATGTGAGATCTATGAGGAAGTGTTATTGTTAGCCTATTCACATTTGCCATCTATTTTATCTATATACTTATACTAGTTGTACTTATTTCCAAAGTCAAATCTTCAACTACTTTATTTTAAATAATGTTTTATTTATATTGTCATAACATGAATTTCAACTAAGTCTATGGTCTTTTTAAGTTTTCGTAATTGAGAAAGAAAAATCACTACAAGTATAATATATGGGTGTTTCACATGTATACAAATTAAATTAAAAAGAAGTTTTTAGAAGATTAATACAAATATGATGTGTCATGTGTCATTTTTAATATTTTTTTTTTTCATAACTATGTTAAGTCTGGGGCATGCCTTAAACTTATATGGGAGAAAAATCTATACATTATTGAAATTCTATCATTTTGGGATAATTAGGTGTTTTATATCTTCAAACGCTCCCATGAAATTTAAACCTCAAACGTGGTAAAGATTAAATCTCACACAAAACTTGATCCTCTTTAGTAAGAGGAAGGTTTGGTGGGTCCATCATTATTACAAGAGTTCTTACTTTATCTTTTTCTTAAATTTTTGTTTTCTTTGTATTTCTCACTATCATTCTTTTCCTTGTCTTCAGTCACCATCCTACAAGTTGTAACCTTTCCATAACTAGGTTGAGTTTAGGTTGGGTCTTCCTCAAACTTATATGGAATAAAAAACTATCCATTATTGAAATGCTACCAATTTCGGATAATTTAACTCCCGACATTAGGTTATTTATATCTTCAACCACTCCCATGAAATTTAAACCTCGGACCTGGTAAAGATTAAACCTTACACAAACCAGTTGATTAACACCTAAAAAACATTTATGAGTATAGATCTATCTTAACAATGCATCTAGCAAGCAAAAAGGAATCAAATCTCTTTAGGTGAAATCGCTTTTTAGTGTGAAAAACCCACAAGATTTGCATTTCTAGAAATTTGATCGACCTTGGCACTTAGGATGTAACATTTCCTAACTCAATTTTATTTTATTTGTTTCCTAAAATTGTTATACAACTATTTATAAATAGTATCGGGGTAGTGTAATATTCTAGGATATATCTTGTGAAAATTCACTTAAATTAATTTCATAAGTTGTTCAATGAATCCCCTCTTTATATACTACAATGATGAAGAGTAAATGTGCAACTATGTCCCTTCTTAAAATTTGTTTTTTATTTTCAAATTATAGTATAAACCATCATATGTTTTTTCAATGAACCTAATCCTCACAAAACAAAATCACAATTATATGATTGGTTTCATGTAATTATGTTTACTTTATTTTCTTAGGTATTATATGGAGGGTTACTTAAGAATCCTACCTAGTCCTATACCATGTTTCGATTCCCCTAAAATTCAACACTTCCTCTAACTTTAAAGAAGATTATTATCATACCTTCTATTATATTAATATTGTTAAAGAGTAATGTAGATAAGCTCGTTAGGTTCTTGTAACCTTTGCACCAAGGGGAGGGAGGAGTGGAAGTGATTTGAAAATGGAGGAGGTTTTCTCTTTTCTCTTCGCTAGAATCACATAAGAAAACATGAATCGTCTTGATGCTTTGCAAGGTAAAATGGGTCTTGACACAAATTCAGGTTTTTCCAATGTCCCTTCAAATCATGAGTTAGTCTTCACATGTAAACTTAACATAAGAAACATAATGTCACATAAATCATGTAGGCATAATGAAGAGCATTAAAAAATATTGGGTGATGGGGTTCGCCACTCGTGGGCTACATCTCCGGGTCTCCCAACATAGCTAGATCACTCCATGTATTCAGTAGAAAAGGGAGTACATAAAATTTTGTTGATAAAAAACATGTGGTTGTTACCCCTACAAGGAAATGCTCTCCCGCAAAGAACTCTTACATAAAGCAAAAACATAAGGAATCTCCTGCAATGATCTTATAATCCAACCGAAATGAGATTACATGAGCATATGAGCACCTAAATTCTACATTCAAGAGCATAAAACAAAACTTCTCTTAACATCACATAATGCGAAAAATAAACATAATCTGAGCACTGTGAGAAACAACTGTTGGAGTAGAATTATGAAGGTTTTAAAATCCCTACAAGGCCTTCTTCATGTTCAAGCACCTTCCAAAACTGCTTCAAAAAAATGATTGATCCATACACCCTTGGTATTCAACCCACAAAAGACTCCTTATATGTGCTCAAATCATCAAATAGAGGTCACCATTGGATCCATAATTTCCAAAATCCCCTACATACAATTTGTTCAAAAACTCAAAAAGATATGAGCTCCAAATCCCTTCCATGAATTTTATTGTTAATTATCCTACAAATTCAACCAACAGTCTAACTATCCTACAAATCTGCCCTATTTTAACTAACATAGTGACATTTTTTCCCTCCGTTTGTGCATTCTTTTGGAACTTTAATTTTCCCAATGACCCCATAAGTCCAAAAAACATGGTCATATCAGCAAATGAGGTTGTGCGATGGGTTTTAGCACCTGCCCTCGCCAACATAGCCCTAAAACCTTAGTTGTGTGTTCACATGGGTGTGCCCAGATCAAGTGTTGGGATAACATCCAGCCCTTCCCATTCGTCCCCTTACAACTTCACTTTTGGTCATATTGGTTGTCGTAAGACCTAGGAGATTCTCCACTCTTCAATGCCTCTCCGATTAGTGCCTTTCAATTCCATCAAGGGTGATGTGTTTGGAGCCGTGACATTGGGCCGGGGCTAAGCCTTGAGGCCTTGGCTCCTCCCCTTATGGTTTCATGGGTGTGTTCTGATCAAGGGCTAGGGGTTTAGCCCCGACCCTTTGTTCCAAATGGGCGTCAAATGAAACCTTAAATATGAGTTTTCCCATATAATATTAAGAACCACCTCTGGGCCTAAGAGTAATTCATTGCATTTTCAAGTGGGAGGTATGGGGCTTGAATCCCTCAGATATCATCCAAACCCATGCCATTAATTTTGACCATTTCTGGTGTGCCACCTGGCCCACGACTAGGCCACGTGGCACCATATTGCTGGTCCAAATCAGAACACCACAAACAAATAAAAAAGAACCAAAACCAACGTACTAGAGGATGACACTTGGTAGCCTATGATTGGCTCATATCATGCACAGTGACTATGCTGACTCACTATATGGTCAACCCAGTCAACTACCCAGTCAACACACCTGCTAAATTTTTAGTGGTTGGGTCAAAGAGTCAGTACATGATAACTTGAGTACACAGTGACTGATTGAGGTGAAACAAACGTCATTGGACTTAGAATAATGAACACTTATTTTTGACATTAGGTTCAAGACTTTCTGGGCACTTTCATTTTTGAGCTAAAAATTAGTCACCTGATCAGGAAGTGAAACTCTCATAACTTTAGTGATATTGAATAGTTACAATGAGATTAATGTTCCATCTTCCCAATTTCCATGTGGTGCGTTGAAGGTAGATTATGCGTTGTAGTGCACTTATTAAAATTTTCCACGACCCCATGCCCCGTTCACGTTCTCTTCACTTGATCTTCAGTACTACGTTGGTATGAATGATTGAGATTGAAGTATCATGAATCCAAGGCTAAGGATTCATCCCTCTAACCCTAACCTACCTCCTTGGTTTGCATCCAACCTCATTTGATGGTTTTTGACATGTTGGAATGTATCTGATATAACGAGGGAATCTCTGAGAAAAGTCTCTGTAAACTGACAGTTGGAATCTCCATTTCAGTGTTTGTGGCATGCTCACACTTCGTCCTTATTTCACAATGAAACTAGTAATCCTTCTACCCTTTGTCTTGGCACTAAATTCTTGATTTTAATTGTGGTGTTTTACAAGTCTGCTTCTAATTTTGTTTTCTCATTTTGTAGGTTCTAGGCACTCTTAGTCTAATGGCTCTGCCAATTTTTCATTTTTAGTTCATGATATCCTAGCTTGTTTAGTCCAATTTATTCATAAGCATCACTCTTTCACTATGTACCTTTGTATGCCTCCACACCAGAACTGATCTATGAGCACAAATTCTCATTATTCCTAGTGTAGGTCTTGCACTTGTTGATATATTTGGTGCTATGGTGAAATATGAGAAAAATATTTTTTTATTTTTTTATTTTTCCTCATTTAAGTCTCACCTTTGGTCATTAATTATCATTCGAACGCATGCGATCAATTTCTCATCAAATTTGTGGCCCATAGGGTCACTATTTTCCCTTCCTTTAGGTAAGATTGGCTTTTCATATATTTAGCCTCTACTTGAACAACCAATTAGGTAATTGGGTCAAATAATTTCCCTAATTTCTCTCTCTTTGTCTTTGTTTTTCCCATTTCTCAACTTCACTTGTCTCTGAAGGGTTTTTCTAGGTTTGTGAGTCTGTTATAATTTTATATTTTGTTGTTTATCATTTTCCTTGGTGGTTACAGTATTTTTCATTCTCTGCATCCGGTCATCAGGTGGTATTGTATCTAATACTAATGCCTTATCAAAATTATTGTACAATTTATAAGTTGTACAATTTCTAGCATTACTCGAAACTCATGGCCTTAGTCCCTTCTATCGCTTATAGGTAACATGTTATTTGGTTAATTTAGCTTTGTGTTCATTAGAAAATATTCCCTAGCTAATATTTGCTTGTTTTTCCTTCAGGTTGGTCTCCACAGGGTTACCCTTACTGCCTATGATGAAAAATTCCTATGAATATTCAATACATCCTTCTTTATGTTAGTAGCCATGTTTATCCAGGTTAAACCCTCTAAGGGTAGATAGAGTATGCCTCTCTTGGCGAGGCCTCTCTTGGCGAGTTTTCATAGTAGGGAAACTTTTACATATAGCCAATTTTTTTATATTATATGATGAATTCGGTAAAAGAGTCCCACTACTACCATTGTAATGTTAAAGGACTACATTGTACTAAAACCCTCTTGGGTTATTGAATTATTGAAGATATATAATTTTTTAAATTATGTTATGAACTGGGTTATCATTGTTTCTCCTCCATTTGTAATGGTAAGGCAGTTTAAATATTTTTCTTTCTCTATGGACATCTGATGTGTATATGCTAATATTCATTTTTTTTAGGAACATTGAGGTACAATTATAGTTCGATTTTCTTTCATGACTACATTTTCCTTCATTTCTCCTCACAAGTGGTGGTTCCTTTTCCTAGATAAAAAATATGGTGTTATTATGCATGTTTTGTATAATAAATTTTATACTTTTTTCCCCTATCCACCATGTTGATAGTGAGACCCTTTTTATATTTTTGATTAAGGGAAATGTCTAAATAATTCACAAAAATTCTGTTTTCGACATGCCCCAACTGTAACGATCTAATAATAGCACTTGTCTATGCTATTTACCATAGTGCACATGAAAATTAAAGCACATCCAAGTAAATAAATGGGTACTGGTTACTTGATTTTTTTTGAATTAATCTTCATTAAAAGTTCCTTGATTGTACCTATCTGACCATATTGGATATTATCCATGTACATACAACAATTTTATCGCAAATCTTGCATGGTACGTACATATGTTTGACAATGGAGTTTGAACAAGAAAAGAAATGGTCCTTTCTGTGGTGACTTGACAATTTCCCTCCTCCTTGCATACATACTATCCATTACAGTTCATACTTCTTCATCTCATTTTTATTACCTAATTAAAATTTTGTACTCACAAACATATATAATGATTCATAAAGTTTACGAATCTCTATACAATTTATGGTCTCATAATACTAATTCAAAGTTCTTACTTTCTCATGAATAATAACACAGTATTACTCTTCTTCCATCCCAAAAGAAACAATACTTTACTGAGTTAAAGGTAATATAATTGTCTCTGTAAGATATCCTTTTGGCACCTGTTGTTCATCTCTACCAAAAAACACTGATAACCTATTTTAATCCAAAAATTTCATTCCATAGTGAATGATTCTAATCATAATATGATTTCAAAATGCACTAAATTCAACTGATCCATAACCGAGCATAAACAAATGCAACTTAAATGAAATAAATTATCCAAAATTATGGTATAAAATTCATACAAAACAAACTAATCAAGCTCAAAATCTATAACTATGATTGTTACATAAATCTACTTGGGCATTCACACTTTCCTCTCACCTATGAAATGTAACCACAAGTTCCCCATAACTGAGATATGTTTGCCTTCAGAATAAATAACCTCATTGATTCTGAAAAAATTTCTTATATAATCTTTCTTCCCAGAAATTTTTCTTAGCAGTGTCATGCCTTTTTTGGTCTAACAACCCACTGCCTAGGCTTTATTTCTTTTTTTTAGAAAAAGGCTTTTTTTATTTCCTTTTTTTTTCTTTAAAACCCACCTTTCTCTCTCATGGTGATATATTCCATCCATAATTAACATCTTTATCAAAATAAGTGATTTAATAGATATTCCTCTGCCACCTCATTAGTACTATTTATTTCCTCCTAGGGAATTTTCAGAGTCCTTTTTAAGGAATATTTATTTGGATCTCAACCATAAATGATGGTTTTTCAAGTTTGGCAAGAATATATATACTCTAGTGTTCCTTTCCCAAGTAGTTTCCAATATTTTTATTTATAAACAAAATTTATTATTGCATCATAGTAACTTTATTGTTCACACTCATGTTAATAAAACATCATTTTCCAGTCATCAAATCTAAATTTAGTTGAGTCTAGATATTGCAATAAATTAACATAAATAATAGAGGGGTATTACATCTTTCTCCCTTTTTATTCATCATCGTCCTTGGTGTTCATTTTCCAATCACTTTCCTGATGAAAGAGTACTAGATAGGCCTCTTGCATTTTTTCCTCTAGTTCCCAAATGGCCTCCTTGGGTGTAAAGTGCTTCCATTACACTTTAACCTGAGAGCCAATTCGATTCTAGAGAAAGATATATTTCTAATATTATATGCAAAGTGGCTCTACTAAGAAGTCTCCTTCTGGTTCCATCTGTATCAAGTTGCAATTAATTAGGTGATAATTATCATGGACATATTATTTAACAAAGACACATGAAAAACATTGTGCACTTTAATATTGCTAGGCAATGTAGCTAATATGCTATTAGCCCAAACCTGTCCAAAATCTCAAAAGGCCCACAGAACCATGGTTCCAATTTAGTACAGATTCCAATTATTAAGGTATTTTTTCTTGCTTTCAATCTTAAGTACACAAGATCTCTAATCTTAAATTATTTATGAGTTCTCTTCTTTTTCAGTGTACCTTTTTTTTCTATCCTATGTCTGTTTTATGTTCTGTCTAATTTTTTTCACCACATGTTCCATTTCTTGCAAATAATATGGCCCCAATATTTTTTTTTCTTCTGACTGAGTCCGGCTAAGAGGTACGCGGCATTTTATGCCATACAAGGCTTCAAATGGACTCATTTTAAGACAATTTTGGTAACTGTTGTTGTAGGAAAATCCTGCTAATTGCATAATCATCCCATTTGTTATGTCTATGCATGACATAATTTCTCAACACGCGCTCCAAAATATAATTTGTTATCTATGGTTTTCCATAAGTTTGGGGGTGATATGCAGCGCTAAAATTTAGTTGAGTTCCCATGCTCCCAAACAGAGCTTTTGAATATTTGGAAGTAAATTGAGCATCCCTATTAGACACTAATTGGAATTTAATTCATGAAAATAATATAAAATAGGAGGAAAGGGAGGTGAAAGGTCATAGGTTTCATATGAGAAGTAAAGTTAAGGAGAATAATGAAGAAATGAAAAATTTAGAGGCCTCAGTGATAAAGGCTTCTCAGGATTAGTTGGTAGAGTTTTGACAATTTTTGGGTGGACCTCTCTCTCTTTATTCTCTCTCTCTCACAATATTGGACACTTTTATTTTTCTTAGAGCACTGAAGCATTGGATTAATAAAAGAAAAAGTAGAGAAAAGAAGGAAAATGGAAGAAAAGATCAAGCAAGGAATAATATAATCAAGAAACTACATTGGGGTTACTTACAGTTATCAATTTTCATGTCAGATTTCCTTTCTAGATTTGGCATGAATTATAGATGGATGTGTGTATTGGGTTCTCTTTTTTCCATTGCCATGGGTCTTTCCAAGTATGAAAGTGATTTTCAACCTTTCCTTTCCATTTTCGAATAGAAATTTTGTGGTGTGTTCTCTTGTAATTGGTTGAGCTAGATTGCTGGATGGATTTGAAGATAATTGGGGTGGTCTCAAGGTTATTCACACGAACTAGGAATCTTGGGATCTGATACATACTAAAGCCTAGTTGTGAACACCTCAATTGAGCCTAGGAATCTTCAACCGGTGAATAGTTTGATACACAGTAAAGCTTAGAGTTTAATACCCTTAATTTAGGTTGAGAATCATATGATGGGACACGCTATAAAGCTCAGAAGGAATGGCCTTAATTTGGTGTAGGAATCCCCTTACCAGTGCTGGTGGGATACACGGTAAAGCCCAAAGGGTGGAGGCCTCATAGACCTAGGAATCGGTTTACCAGTAATAGATGGATACATGGTAAAGCTGATAGGTTGATATGAATAAATTCATCAAAGTTTAGCTGGAGAGATCCGTAGGCTCTTGTAATAACGAATTACAGAGAGGGGGGTGAATTAGTAAGTATAACTACTTAAATTTTACTTTTCAATATATTCTTAATTCATCCCTCTAACATCTATTATTTATGAGAGCATTCATTCATAAATAAATAAGCACTACAACATCAGCATTCATATGTTCAAAAACTCTTCTCAAGATCAACATGCGCACAAATTGACACAGGTATTTTTCCATGTGGAAACCCAAAGGGTAATAACAACCAATTTTTTGCTTTTTTAAGATGTAATTTAAGGACCCACTTAATTACGTTAGTTTTTTTTTAGCACCTACTCACTGGAGGCACCGACCCCCTTAGGATAGTAAGCACCAACTTTCCTAGAGGCACCAACTAGTGAAGAGGAACCAACCTATTTGAATGCAATCCACCACCTAATTTTTCCACTATTCTACTATTTCATACAATTTTCAGACTGAAAATAGAGGCATTTACAAATAAGATAAATACCAACTGTCAAATAATTTAATTCTGCTGTGGGGACTATGCTGAAACACTGAATCCTATAGTATTACACAAGCACACCTTATATACTTTTCCCAACATAACATGTGATCATCACTTTATTGTCTCGTAACACACCATTTATTTCTTCTTCAACAGCTCAGGCTCTATGCTCCTGATCATGACTTCGTTTCCTTGCAGCACATCCTATGTTTCTTCTGCCACAACTCAAACTTTGTGTATCTCACACAACACTACACTAGTGCTCCCATGCACTCAAAACTAAGTAAATTTTACAATATTATTTTTCTCGACTTTTCACATAAGGTTTCATTTGTTTTGTTCCACTATTGTGTACTCCACAGTCCTCTTTCTACCATCCATAATAGACCCCACTCAGCTACTTTCTTGTGTGATCTATATGAGATCTTAATGTAAATGTGCTTGAGGATTTTTTAATTGCAAGTGTTAAAAATTGAATTTTATGATATGTTATGTTAAATTCTTAAACACATAAAGCATTAATTTGAACTCTGAAATAGCAGAAACAACAGACAAATACACCATAAAAATAACCTCAATATAACAAGTGATGAAGGAGTTCACCCATCATGGGCTACATCTCCTTCATCCATCTTCCAATGGCTTGGACCTATATCATTATTCTCAAAATGGTGATTACATACATTTACAGTGCTGAAATGGCTTCAAAATTTATTCCAGTACCTTGAGAGCTATAAAAAATGCATGTATATCCTCTTTTTGCTCCCAAAATAGGAAAAAAATGAAGAGATTATGAACTTCCCTAGCTTTGATTCTAATCACACGACAAATTCCCCAAAATTTGGAACCTTCCTATAAATTCACCCTGATTTTAGCTAACTAAGCAACAAATTTGTAGTTTTTGGGAGAAATTGTCGAACAGTTAAAATTTCCAATAATGCCATAAATCCAAATTTTAAACCATATTTATTAAGGTCGAATTATTATTTTTTTAATTAAAAAGGGTAGCATACCTCCTCTCCCCTCGTCTTGATAAAATGGTTGTATGGTGTAAACATATGGGGGTTCGGGGCTAAGCCCTCACCCCTTCCCAAACATTCATCGCACATAAAATTTATATAATATTTCAGTTGCATAGTTGAATAAGGAATAACATAGCCCAAACTGTGAGGGTTTTGCATTTTTCAGAGTTAGGTTCGATGTTAGAGTTCCATGTGGTGTAGTTTGGCATACCAACGAAATTTTAGTGGCCCCCATGTTGCCACGTGGCAGCCTCTGATTAGCCCATGTGGAACCATGTGGTTGGCCACCAATGACCCAATCAAAATTTCCCACAATAAAAAACCATTTAGAGCCTACCACGTGTAAATTTTTGGTAGGCCCCAAAACAATTGAATTTCGACAAACTAGAAGAGGCCATGTGGCAGCCTTCCACTAGGCCAAAATTTTTCCTAATCAACTGTCATTTTACAAAATTTTGCATGTTTGGGAAAATGAACAGAAATTGTTTCTGAGAGAATAAAGTGTAGTTTTTTAGAAAAACAAGTTGCACCATATTTAGAACCATGAGATTTATGTGGACATTCATATTCCACACCATTCTGACAACTTTCATTTTTGAGCATATTTTTCAGCACTTGATCACTCCTCCCCATTGGAAGATTTTGGACCCCAAAAGCTCTTTTATTACTAAAAATTTGGATGAGTATACAACTCCCTCACTCTTCTAGTATAAATCCACTTGAATTTTCTTGAATTCAACAATTTGAGATTTTCATGAAAACTGATATTTTTCCTTGATTTTGGAGACTCGGTTTTGCTATTGTAGGTACCATCTTGCTGCAATTTCCTAGAATTTGCAGAACAACAAATTGTCCTTCAAGAAAAAAATGTATTCCCTCCTTAGTTTCCAATCAAAGTAAACTTAAACAACTTGAAATTCCTCTCACGTCAAACATTATCGACATGACGATGTTTAACTGTCTTGCCTTGTGCTTAGCTCAACTCTTAACCAAATGTTATCGCCATCGCCATGCAACATCCCATTTCAAAGACAACACTTTGTGAATTCCAGAAGGATAAATTTTGATCCCAATTTCCTATTTTTCAATTTTCTTTGGTGTTTTCTTTTCTAGCTTTGCACTCTCTTGCATCAATATCTTGTTTACATCACTGCTCAACAATGATGCATGCTGCTCCAATTTTACTGCATCTTGTTTACCTCTTTTAGGAGAAACATGTTAGATTACTGAAACGTCTTATCAAAACCATTATAAAACTCAATTAATTCAAAATTTTCACTCAAGGCATCACCTTGAAAGGCCTCATTCACAACATCCTGATGCTTGAACATTAAGAAAGAAAATTTTTGACTAGCATTCACAATTCTTTTCATTTGTCCAACATGCATAATAGATGAATTCATCTTATTACTACACACTCTAGTAGTGTACTCAATCACATTATTTAATGAGTGATATTTATTCTCATGGTGATGAAATATTTCTCTCTTATCATAAAGATATGTGCTAGCAAAAATAATACTAGAAATGTCAAGCAGAAAACATCGAGTTCAACTTCATCAAGAAAGTTTGCAGTGATTGCAAATCTATGTATGCAATCCTTCATCACCTGCAAGTTTTCATTCTTACATATCCAACCTAAAGGATAAGGTATTGGATAATTAATGGTCCCTAAGTTCAACTTCTTGACTAAGTCTTTAGAAATAAGGTTTTCTTGCAAACCACTATGTTGTAGCAACAACCCCTGTTTTGGATTTTTTTATTTTTTTATTAATTAGGTTTGGTCTATAGAAAATATATTAAAACACAAAAATATTAAAATAATGCATAAATCTCATAACAAAGAAAAATCTCCATAAAAATTCCAGAATAAGCCTTCAGTGAATTAGTCAGATGCCTTAGCTTTCTTTTCAACGAGCTGTCGAAAGTTGTTTTGACAAATTGAACTTTTTTCATTTCGGTGAATTGTTTGTTCGGTTCGGAGAATTAATTAATTTCATGTTCTACCCTTTCACTGATTCACTTTTTCTTTTTCTTGCTTATTGCTATTTTCTCTTCACTTAATCATGTTGCTCGGAATAAGGAATTCAGTGATTACCATGTGGTAGCATCGACAATTTGTTAGGTTTGTTTATTCATTAATAACCAGTGTGTGTGCATCCCAATAGTATTCAATAATCCACGCTTCCATTAATTGGTTTTTCGTGGAAATAAGACGTCTTTTGATTGGTTGACAACATCAAGAATACACATTTGCATTCTTATATCGTATGAATTAAAGTCAAAAGTGTTCGAATTTATGTGTAAAATCCACCTGTGGATCTAGCGCATGTGATTTGGAATGATTGGAATTTATTTTTTAGACCTTGGTGTACGATTTTATTTTCTCTATATATGCTTACAGCAGGCTAGTCTTTGCACTATGCATCATTCTTTTTTTTTCTTCACTAAGTGCCAAGACTGTGCGTGTTTCTAAACTGTAGCTTTTCACTTATGCATTTTCATCTCAGGTGTTTTTAATTTTATGAAATCATATGTTGTCTATAAATAAAATTTAATGTTAGCCTCATTGTTTGGCAGGTTTCTGATTGTCCTCATGTCACATCAAAAGAGAAGTATTCACCAAAATCTGCAAATTCCTAAGGCTCCCGAGGAGGAGGTCTTGAATTTCATTCCAGAGGACTTGATTGTTGATCACTAGTTTTCAAAGGCTACGCACAAGGTTGGTGGCAAAGACTCACCAGACTAGAGTAATTTGTATCGATACTTTTAATGCCAGCAATGCCCTGCACCGCATGATGGACCACTAGAAAATATATAAGAAGAAGCTAAAGATGCAGACGCCAAGGCATGTACTGGAGTCCGCAGGTTGGAGATCATTCTTGTTGGCACCCGCCCCACCATGTTTCCTTAATATGATGTTATTCGGTGGATATTGCAGTTCATTGATATTCCCTGCAGGAAGTTTCTTAGTGCTTTGGGTCTAGTAATTGGGTCCTTCTGATCAAAGGATCTTAGGAAATTCTAAAAGCTTCCACCACCTACTTCTTGGTACAATCAAGAATATATAGATATGTTCAAAATGAATAATGAGGACTATCTAGAGAATAGAAAGGAATGGTGGGCTCTGGATAAGGACCCCACCCACAAAGAAAGTGGGATATACTCAGTTAATTCTATATAGTCACCTTATCGAGAAGTCACATCTATGATTAGCAGATTGTATGGGAGGGTGGATTTCACCATTTTTCAGATAGAATGGGTCCCTTTAATGTTTGGGTGGTTGATGAGGGTTATATTTTCAATTGGGTTGATATCCTATCCTCTAGTTTGACGAAGGCCATTTCTGAAGCTAAAGGGTCATCATCCTCCAAGCCTACGGTATTCCTCATGTCTGCGTATTTCCTTGACTATGCATGTGATTGCAATGTGTTCTCAATAATGGACTGGAAGTGGAACCCTGTTAGGGCTCTGATACATATCTACTATAGCGAGCTGTGGTGATCAATGTATGAATTTTTCTTGTATCAGATCTTCTAGCACTTTGTTCCAGAATTGCACATTATCATATACGTGCATCCTCCTCCAAGATTCTCCATGGAGGGAAAAAAGGCACTAGAACCAATAGGGGATTGGTATGTGGAAAAGGTCTACTCGTACATCAAAGTGTATGGTTTGATCGAATCCCCACATTATTCCAAAGCATGTTCCAAATAGATTGTTGTTGAGAGAAATATCGTATTCGGTGACTTATGGAGGTATTCGCAAAGGTCTGAAAGATAGTGGAAAGAGTTAGTGGCCAAATTACCCAATTTTTCTTGGTCAATATAACCTTGGAGCTTATAGCCATGCCGTTTAGGAAGAAAATCATATAAGAAACATCTTGTTGGCTCATGCCCCTTACAGGATGCATGACCCATTCCTTAATAGTTAAGAAGCATTTGTTGATTTTGAAGAGGGGAAATCACTATGATCACTAGGGGATGCCTGATGATAGTATGCACCATCGAGCAGATAGTTTTGCAGATATTTTTCAAAGAATCCAAGCCTTAAAATACCAGGAAGTAAAGAAGAAGTGGAAACCCTATAAAATCAAGAGTTTGGGTATCGCTAGTGTGGCAAGAGTAAAGTTTGACACAAATACATGAGAGTTAGCAAAGGCTCAGGAATTGGAAAAACCAGAGTTAAACTTCACCACCACTACTCCAGGGACTTCTAGTTCCTCTGTTCATATTAATCTCGAATTTGATCCTGGCATGGAAAATTTGAAGCATGATGATTAAAATGCTACGAAAAATCAGGCCAGAGCAGAAGCTTGTGATAAAATAATTCAAGAGGAAGCTAAAGCCATGGAAATTTTGAATCAGAGAGAAAAAGAGCAAGTGGAAGAAGAATTTGTTGCTCAAGGAAGAGAACGTTTGAAGGCCAAGAAGGCTGAAGCATTAAGGAAAGCTCAGTAGCTAGAAGAGGAGAAGAAGAAGGGATCAGAATTAGTAAAGTTGATAATTCATAATCAAGAGGTACATCATACTACGACTCTAGCCTCTATTATGCGAGTTTCTGATGTGAATATTGCAAAATTGGAGCATCTTGACATTGTGCATGATTTAGTGGTTCCCATGTCGAATTATTTTGTTAGTGAAAAGAGAGAGGGGAATTTTCTCGTCCTAGGAAAAGAGGAAGGACCAAGGAAGGAAGTGATCCTAGCTCGAAAGTTCCAAGTGATCTTCCTATGGTCATGTGGAAGTTGGGGGATGGGCCAGCAGCGCAGAAAAATTTAGACTCTGCAGCCTTGTTGCAATCTCTTGTTACAGCTAATGAATTAACTCTTTTTGAGGTGCACCATCTTATTTCTAAGCTTCAAATGCAGATCTTTGGTTTTAAATCAGAGAAGTAAGAATTGCAAGGTAGAATCAAGGAACTAGCTCAAAGGTTGGTTAGTGTGCAAGCAGAACCTTAGCATCAACCGAAAAAAGACACAGACGGGCACCATAAATCCATATCGTAGGTCCAAGAAAATTTACAGTCTCTCATTGAGTCTGAAAAGGCAGAAAGGGAGTAGGCGATTGCGTGGGCCCAAGAAGAAAAGGTTGAGTTCTTGCATTAGATGGAAGTTTTAGGAAATCAACAGAGTAGTTTAGATGGGCACCTTGCAGAAATAAGGGATGTAAACTCATGAGGAATTTTATCAATGCTTGCTTAAGGTTCATTCATGCAATAAATATGCCTTGCATTGTGGAAGTGAGCTAGATGTTAAAGGGAGTCAAATCAAGGAAATTCAAACCATGTTGAAAGCTATCGAATCATTCGAAGCCCGATTCATCACTGATAATTTGGGTATCACGAGACTGTCACGTCATGAAAAGATGATTCATAGGGTTGTGTTTGATGAATTACTAGCAGTAGTCTCTGTACCTTCTAGTGTTAGTAAAGACACCATTCAAAGATGCAAAGAGGTGTGAAGCACGACTGCAAAGCTCTTGTTTTCGTGTGGTATTCCCCCCTTGGTTACCATCGTTGAGGTTGTACCTAAGCACTTCATATTAGTATGCTCATATATATAAGACACGGAGGTCTCTAGTTAGTTTTCAAGCTTAGTAACAATTGCATATGATTTCATAGCTGATCTAATCACCAAGCCATTTAATAGATTGTCCATGATTAGAATTTTCATCCAGCGCATGGAGAGGAGCCATTTTTCCATCACAGATTACTTATCTTTGTGATGATATCGTCTCCATCAGGTGGACCAAGCTCAATTGGAATCACTCGTGAGTCATCACGACTTATGGGAAAAGACCATTAGTCTTCCCGCCGAAGCATCCACCTCAGCCCCAGGCGAATCGTTTGCATTCATAGTTATTTTTAGGACTTATTTTTCAGTTTTTAAAACGTAGTCACCCGACCATTTCTTGGTTGGGAAAATTGTAACCATTTTCCTTTTTATATAAATAAGTGATGATATAATGGCCCAGGGGAAGGGGTAGGAATCACTTGGATATAATCATTGTAAGAGATGTATGAAATCTAGAGGAACAAACTTTTTTGAGTCCTTCGAGCTATGATAGAACAATCGTCTCTTCATTTTGGAAATACAAGTGTATGAATGGCTTGCTGGTCTACAACTTTTCATGGATCATGAATTATTGCGTTAACAGAGGTTTTAATGTTTCCATGATCTTAGTTCAGTTTACTTCTATTGGCATGTAAAATATGAAACCAGTTTTGCAATCTATTCTATCAATCTTTGTTTATTTCTTTAATGCGAGTAATATGTGTGATTAGAACATTTTCTGAAATCATCTTTTACTGTTGCTAATATGCACTAAAATTAACATGAAACTTCTTCGGTTTCATTAATGGTGTCTGTATCACACCACGTTGAACATAAATAAATTTTGTTTCTCTTCATCTTTATATCAAAATGCTCCTTTATAAGGATAGGTAATATGTTTGTTAGTTTAAATAGTTTCATTTCTGCTACTCACAAGTCTAAAAAATAAACAAAAAATAAGTAGTTTTGATCCATCACCATCAATTACCTCTTTAATGAGAGGCACTTACCCGCATAGTAACGGAACTATAAATCTGTCGAGAGAAGCTACTCCAAAAAATATAGAGGCTAATGGAGAAACTTTGTTGGGATTTTTTATCATTATTGCCGTAATGATTTTCATCCGGTCAACAAAATTGGCGGTAGAAGGAGGGCCGACCTAAAACGAATTATCACTAAGACATTCATGACTAAAACCAACCCATAGAAACCTAACCCACCTCAGGAGTTTGGTAACCTGTTTTTGGAAATTTCACGACTTTATAATATGGTTCTCCGATTTTCTCACTCCCGTCATTCGTTGGAGAAAGCCTGGGATTCTTTGGTGATATACGAAGCCGTTGCTAACAATCTTCAGGAAAATAACCGACTCTTCATGGTAGATTCTGATGCAGGAGTTTCTTAGCATCCGAAATATGGGGAAGAGCACACTTTCATGGTCCCACTCCCTAAATTTAATCATTTGAGGCTAATAACCCAAAATTACGCTTGCGAAGTTCATCTATTACCTATTGCTCTATTATTAACCAGGAGAAGGGTATGAACTTTGCCTGTTACTCAAGCGGAATATTAGCTCATAGTACAAACTTTCGAAGACCTAGTTGACCTTGCCCTATACGAAACACTAGGAAAAGTATCCCTTATCGCTCCATCTCACCCTAACTCTGTAATAGGGGATGACAATCAAGACTTAAATATTGACTATCCTCAGTCACCCCACCCATCTGAAGATGGTTCGCATTCCGAACATTTTGAAACAGATTCCTTAGAAGAAGGTGATATGGAAACACCAAATAATGACCAAAATGGAGATGCTAATGCAAACATTGAGAGGCCTCGGATTCTTAGGGATGCAGTCGCAGTACAAGGAATACATACTCAGCTTCCTAAACATTCTGAGAAACTACTTTCCAAATTTAACCTAGATTCTGAGGAACCGATAGAATACCATATTCAAAAATTCATTCTGGCTAACTGATTAGTGAGTGTCCACACTGAAGATGTGGTGTGTCATCTCTTCCCTTATACTTTTGAAGGTAAGGCCTCAAATTTTCATTTCTCTCTCCCACAGGGATCAAAAAGAAGTTGGAATGAATTTCAAACAGCCTTCCTCGGAAAGTTTGGGGAAGATAAAGCACCCGCAGTCTTAGCCTTAGAGCTATTATGCATGAGGAGGGACACTAAAGAAAAGGTCAAAGTATTCAACCAAATATTCCTGTCACTACGAAACAAGATCACTCAAGACTCCAGGCCCACTGAAGGAGTTGTTATAAAGTTCTACACTTCTACGTTGCCCTAGACCATGGCTATGTTTGTAAAAAAAAAAAAAAATAAATACCTTACAAGAAAACTTCATAGAAGCAATTAAAGTAGAGAAATGCATGGCCAACTTGAAGGGAAAACCAGGGTAGCAGGGGACAGAAAAGGGAAGCAATAGTAGAAACCCCTCAAAGCCTTTAGGAGACAAGAGGGATTCTGATGCATTCGATGTGGAAGGTTTGCAGGGGGTATTAAAGTAGTCATCCAACGAAATCATAGAATTAGAAAAACATTCAAGAGAAGGAACATTTGGGAGAGGTTAATTTAAATTCCCAAATAGACATAATTTTCCTCTAAAATGTCTAAGAATTAACGACTGTAAATTTCTACAGAGCTCATAATGCTAACCACTCTGAGAAATATTGTCCGATGTTTATCAATATGTTTGAGTTATTTATAACCGGGCAAGAATACTCCTCTTGGATAGTTCATGTTCCGGCTGCGTAAGCCTAAGAGTCCCCTCCTAAAGAATCTGCGATTAATCACTTGTGGGACTTGTCTAGTCATTTTGAGGAAGATGAAGAAGAATTAGGAGATGTTAATACCACTCAACGTTCTTACCAAACACGAAGCAAAGGACCATCAACCTCACCAGGTGATCTTTCCACATCATTCCCAGTTGTTGCTAAAACAGATCCTCCTAAGAAAAGTGTCCCAGGTAAGCTAACAATTACAAAACCAGTTGTAAATAAAACCACTAAACCTGTAGATAAGACTAACCCCAGGAATTTAGATTTCAACTTAGTTGATGAGTTAAAAAATACAAGGGCTAGAATTTCTCTCTTTGAACTTACCAAATGTTGGTCACTTTAATTGTTTATTAATTTAAACAATTCAAGTGCTACATAAATTGTCAACCCAGGGAAGTTTTCTTATTTCAAAGACAATCACACATTGTATATGCTCAATCTCAAAAGCAAGGAAATGTTGTAGTAAGGATCACACTAATCACACCTTGTTTTAACAAAACTGAAGTCTACTTGAGTTACAGCAAAGACAATCCTTCTATTGCAGACTTTCATTAAAAGAATCCTAGATTACATTAAAAAGACAATGATCTAGGAAAGGAAATCAATCTACAGAAAGGAAGATCAATTATGCTATAACAAAGAACAGGAACCTATTCCCCAAGTAGGAATCTTCAGCACCTGTTTCTGATTACCAAGCTTTCACACACTCATTCCATAAACAATATTGCTAATTAAAATAACGCACAACTTCTCAAGAATGAATTGTATGAAATCAATGCAACAAGTAATGAAAAAAGAGCTTTAGCAATAAACACAGAATTCCGATACTGCATAAATAAATTCAGTAAACAGGGTTTAATCAAGGCATGAATGAAAATAACAGTCAACAAAATATAGGAACAAATGGGTAAATCTTGTGAATAAGGTAGGCCCTTTCCTTCTCACAAGATTCCCAAGAAGAAGGAATTAAAATGAGGTGCTCAGAACAAAATTTTATTCATATGTCGAAAGCAAAATATTTCAAAAGAGTCACATTCCTTCTCTGTTAAGAAATGAACCTCACGTAGTCTCTAACTATCCCTCTAATGCTGATGTCTCCTCTTTTTAAAGAGGAGACATCTATTACAATCGATTTACATTATAAAAATTATATTTTTAACCCAATCTAATCTTCTGTTCTGAAATAGGGTCTTTCTTTTCTTCCATAAAAAAATGTTCTTACAATGGTTACGATGGTACTGGCTTCAGAATGGCCCGTGTAACAGCTTCCTTTACTTGTCTCTTCTTGTTGCTGTCATACTTGAAATATTGCTTGAGGATCGCAAATCACGGGCTGTTTCAGCAACGAGATTTGCATACCATGTTGACTGTTTTAGCAACGTAGTCTTCAGACAGCCATAATAGATTATCTGCTGTCTTCAAACTGTCTCAGCAACTATATATCTTCGATTAATGATTAAATATAAAATTAATGTAAAATTATATGCAAAACAAGTTAAACATATTGTAAACTGAAGAATATTATATACCTTTGGAAAAATGGATGAAAGTGATAGTGTAAGCTTTTAAGTATGGACTAAAAAAGAGTGGAATAATAACAAAATGTATGGTCAAAATGGTACATTATGAGGTCCTAACATCCCCCCGAACTGAAAGGGTTGCATTTCCTCAGGAAACTTTAGTCTGAGTCAGAGTTCGGATACTGGATTTTAGCATGCAAATTACTTAGGCAATAGCTATGGAAGGTTCTATCTGTTAAAGCTCTAAATCCTTGCACATTTTGCAATCTCTGCCAAGCTACTACTTCATCCTTGTTAGCCAACCTATAATGAGCATGATATTGTTCTGTCGACATCCATAAAATAGGAAAGTGAAAGTGGCACCCAATCCATTTTTCAGCACATTTCTGAACACATCTGATGTAGTTGGGTACTCTAGACAATGCAGTTTCAAGGTTAGTAGGGCTAAAATGATTGTACTCCTGCCTTTCCTTAGAGGATTGTTGCCACTACATATTTTTTTCTCTTAGAGCAACAGTTTCTTTGGCCCTGATGAATTGGTGACAATCATGGAGTACTAAAGCCTGTAATTGCTGTATGTGTTCAATAATCCCTGGCTTCTACAAAAACTGATGATATTCTACCACAAAAATGGCAGGGTTCTTAGGTTCTGTCCTTATCCAGAGAAGGCGGTTATATTCATTATGCCTAGTTGCAAGAAAAGTAGTCTGCCATGTAATATGATTAGCAAAGAAGGAGGAAAATGCCCTTATCTAAATATCACCAACAAGAGGGTTGAGATAGATCTGTCTGTTTTTAGGCATAGCTTCATTGTGAAGGTACAACTCACATAGCAGGTGATGATAACTGGTGGAAGCTTCTGCAAATGTTTTCACAAACTATTCAGCTGTAAGCACCTCATGAGGTCTTCCGTCTTTGACTGCTTTCAACTGAAAATAAACAATACGTTCTGAAAGAAATAAAGAATAGTTCAAAGATGGCTTCCTAGTGGCCAATGATTTTTGTACCAGTTGAAACATTAGGAGAAATTTTCCTTTTAGTTATTTATTCTCTTTATTGTAAACTCTAAATTGCTAGAGTGTCTGCTCCCAGGTCTCCCAATTAGAATATATATGATTCTTCCAAACCAATTTGTGTTGCTGCAAAGTTTTATCTTGGGAAATAACATATTGTCTCCTCCACTTGTTCATTATTTCCATCTCTTTCCATGGTTCAGTTTGTGTTCCGGCATTGTAAGTGATAAGCTGAGACATAGTCTGAGTAGTAGAATTTGTTACAGTAGGGCAGGATACTTGTACCTTGATTTATTTTTATAAAAAATTTGAAGGCCCTACTGGTTCTTATGTAACAATAGGGCATTCTTCTTTGACTGCAAATGATGTAGATGCTCTGAGCATTGGAACTTGAACTATCTTATATCTTGCTTGCTGATAGATATTTCCACATTGATGGCACATATATTCTTTATATGGATCGTTCTCTGTATGTTTATCTGCCATGGATGTTGTATTGGCCAGGGTATAAACATTTAGGTCCTTGTCAAAGGCTTCCCTTGCCATTACCAATTCTCACTTATAAGCTTCTAATTCTAATTTTAAAAACTCATTTTCCCGTAAAAGGGAGGCCATGGTGACTGGGCCTTGTGTATTAGTTGCTTTCTCTCAAGTTGATTGTTTTTTTTAAGCTATAGCTGGTTCTTGTGTAACAGCTAGAGTTGGTTCCTTTGTGGCAGCTACTAGATGAGTAGCTTCTTGGATGTCTAGTTTTTGCACCTCAGAAGCTGGTTCATGTGTTTCAGCTGCTGACTGAGTAGCTGGTTCTTATGGGGCAGCTACTGACTGAGTAGCTGGTTCTTGTGGAGTAGCTACTGGTTCTGTAGAAAATGATGTCATATTACCCTGGGCATCTAGTTCTTGTGTTTCAGTGACACAAGATGAGACAGGTAATAATTCCAGGGTTTGGAAGGGTGGCGATGAATGGATTTTAAACAAAATGGCTATGAGATCAGGGTAAATAGGAATGGTTTCTGATTCAATATATGTCTTCATTTTTCTCCTAGGTAGGAAAGTGGAAAAAGAAGTGGTTTTCTTTTTCTTTTTATGAGAAGATTTTTCCCTAGGAGAAGGGCTATCAGAGGAGGTGGCTGCTTTAGTTACAGCCCTTGTTTGTCTTTTTGATGCAGAGGCGGTTGTAATTTTCCTTTTTCTTTTATGAATAGGGGAAGATGGTGGTGTTTCGGCCTGAGAGTCATCACTGGGAATGTGGATGGTAGGGTCAGATGACTCTGCTAAGTGAGATGGACTTAAAGACAGGTTAATTGGATTAACTGGTTCTGTGGATGGAATTGATGGAGGGTCAGGGATATTCTCTGGTTGCTACTCGTGGGAACTTTCAGGGATTTCTTGAGGGTTCTCATCAGCTTCTTGAGGAATTTTGGTATCTTTCTCAGGCGGTAAAGGTAAATTGTTTAAAGGAGGGTTTTTCTGAGCAAAACCCCTCTAAATCAGTAGCTGACAAGGGTGGTGATGGGCGAGGGAAAGGAGTGGGAATTTTACCCGTCTACAATAACATGACATATTTCTAATACATCCAAGAAAATAGTAAGGAATGTTCACTAGTCTACCATGTCATAAATGACTCATTAAGAGAAAGTTGTGCTAATAGACTACTTGATAGCGACCTTCACAAGTTAAATAATGTTTGAAAAATTCAGCAACCTTCGGCCACGGATGAGGCAATGAGTGAAGTCCACACCCCAACCTTTAATCTCAACGTGTTCACCAGGGAGAAGAAAGTCCTGTTGTGCATTTAGAATGATGTGCTTCTGACTAAACCATCGAGCACGAGTGATCGGAAAACCTGAAACTTGTGCTATATCGCCCTCTGAAACTAGAATTCGGACTCCCTGGACAGTAGAATGGTCCTACGAAAGATTTTGTGCAAATTCCAGGACCTTCTATGGGTCGAACTCTTACATTCTCTCAAAATATCCCACCCAACCTGCCTATTGGAAAATCTGATACATGTCTAGGAACAATTCAAGTAGAGATATTGATCTGGGCTCATGTCTAATAGCCGGTCCTCCCATAGTTACTAGCTTGGGTAAAATGCAGAGGCAAAGAGCAGAGTTACCGGACTTAGAACAGAGTAAAATTTGTGAATGAGAACATGGAGTATCAGTGAAGAGGTGAAGTAATGGGTAGGAAAAATGACGATAATTAGCATGCTGTGAAATGATGGCATATGATTTCGATATCCCCCCCCAACTATGGTGAAATGATGTTTTCGAGTGTGCGGAGATTGTAGCCATGATGAAAAAAATCTTCTCTTTAAACTATGCTTTAATTTTATTACATAAAATTCACATACCTTATATTTACCTTTGCTTTGTAATTCGAAAAATATAGTTCTTGTTTATAATAGCTCAATAATCATGGAAGAACTTAAGAAACTCTTTGAAACATAAGGGAGATCATATTAGAGTCTGCTTGATCATAAGAAAGAGGCAGTGAAGGGACAGTATTCACACAAGGAGTGAGAAAAGTGAAAATGAAGGACTGAAAGAGTTGCATAGTCATGTTTTTAGAGAAAGAAATAATGTTTCAACAATGGAAAAATGAATGGCATATTGTTGAAAGTGGTGTTCCAGCAATGGAAAAATAGGGAGAATGTTGCTAAGAAGTGATGTTTTAGCAGTGGAAAAATGGGGGAAATATTTGCTGGGGAATGGTATCTCAGTAGTGAAGAAAGAGGGAAAATATTTGCTGAAGAATGGTCTTTCAGCAATGGGAAAAATGGAAAAAATAGGAAAAATGATATGAAAATGGAAAAAGGAATGAAGGGAATGAATGATGAAATGTTACTGGGATATGGTAAAATGAATTCGAGTGAGGGAAACAAAGATTCTCAAAATGAAGCTTGGATCTTCTTGTGGTGAAATTTTCCTTCCTTGGTAAGTTCTTCCTTAATCAAGAATCTGCAAAATAATCAATTGTAACATGCCAACCCTTGACAGGGATTATTAGTTTAAGAAATCTAATCTAATACTAAAAATATAGTGCAGAAAACAATAAAATGCAGTAAGGAGCAGATGACTCCCCTAGAAAAAGATAATGTGCATCTGCCATGCAAGTGGCCTTAAAATATTCTTTAGAAAGAAGGCGTTGGTACAAACGAAGCCGATGACCATTTACTACTAGTGGTGCTTTAGAGTCATCAATTGTTAAAAGCCTTACTATTCCATTGGGAAAAACAACATCTACTTCATAGAGTCCCAACCATCTTGTACGTAGCTTCCCTTGAAATTTTTCAAACCAAGAATCATACAATAAAGCCCAATTACCTTTTTGGAACTGCTTGTGCTTGATGATTTTATCATGCCACTTTATTCTTTGTTGTTGGATAAAAGTTTTCTAATGAATGGCATCTAATATTTTTTCATCCAGTTCAAGAAGATGTTGCAACCTAGCTGTCTACACATCAGTCAAATCAAGGTTAACAGCTAAAGCAGTCCTTAAAGTTTTAATCTCAAATTCCACAGGAAAAACAACACTTTTACCATAGACCAATTCATAGGGAGAAAATCCTGTAGTATTTCTCCAGGTAGTTCTAGAAGCCCATAGTGCTTCAGGGAGCTTTTGAGACCAATCCTTCCCGTTATCCTTCACTGTTTTGGTTAGAATGGTTTCTATTACTTTATTTGTACTTTCCACCTGCCCATTAGCTTGGGGGTGGTATGGTGTATTCATTCTATGATGAATATAATATTTCTGAAGGGTGGCTTTGAAACCATGAGAATTGAAGGAGGTCCTCCATCTGTAAGTAGATCTCTAGGGATTCCAAATCTAACAAATATTTCCTCAAATAGGAAAGCTAGGACAACTTCTTCATTAGCTCTAAGAAGTGCTTTGGCCTCCACCCATTTAGTCATATAATTTGTGCAGACTAATATATAAACTCTTTGGTTGGATGGAAGATTAATGGGTCCTATAAAATATAAGGTCCATCTTTCAAATGGTTCAAGTATTACTTGGGGGTTCAATGGAATTTCATCTCTATGATTAGGTTGACCCATTCTCTGATAGTTATCACAAGCCCGAACATATTTCTTTGCATCCTTAAATAGTGAGGGCCAATAATAACCCATCCTAAGAATTTTGTGTGTCGTTCTTTTATCAGCAAAATGCCCTCCACAAGGGCCATCATGACAAGCTTTTAGTATATTATACACCTCATCCTCTCTAATGCATCTCCAGATTTCATGATCAAGTCCTGTGTAGAAAAGACACCCACTTATCCAGCTATACCGAGCACTTTGTTGAATCATTTTTCTCTTCTCTCGATGTGACAGGTGTGATGGTAACTTTCCTGCAACCAAATAATTGGCAATGTTTGCATACCATGGTGAGTGAGTATATACTGCAAATAAATACTCATCAGGAAAGGAATCATCTACTAGAATATTATTATCAGTTTTTAATCGTGAAAGGAAATCAGCAACAACATTTTCTTTAACTGGTCGATCTACAATTGTAATGTCAAACTCTTGTAGTAACAATAACCATCTGGTAACTCGAGCATTTGTGACAGACTTGTTCATTAAATACTTAATAGCTGAATGATCAGTATGGAAAAAAGCAGAGTAACCAATAATGTAATGTCGAAATTTATTAATGGCATAAATTACTGCTAAAAATTCCTTTTCGGTAACTATATAATTAAGCTCAGGAGGGGTAATATTCTTACTGATAAAGTAGATAGCATAAGGAATTTGGTTTTCCTCTTGTCCCAAGACAGCTCCAATTGTAGTATCTGAAGCATCAAAAGATATATGAAAGGGAAGTGCCCAATCAGGTCCTCTCAAAATTGGAGCTATAGATAAATGATGCTTTAGTTCTACAAAGGCTTCCTGGCAAAGATTAGTCCACTTAAATTCATCATTTTTTATAAGTAACACAAATAAAGGAGAAGTTATTTTGGAAATTTTTTTAATAAATCTCCTGTAATATCCAGCATGTCCTAGAAAACTTCTCACATCAGTTTGTGTTTTAGGAACAGGAAGATTTTGAATGACTTGTATTTTAGATGGATCTACTTGAATTCCTTGAGATGAGATAAAATGTCCAAGCACTACTCCTTCACTCATCATCATATGACATTTTTCAGTGCTTAAGGAGAGGTGAGCTTGTATACAATGTTTGAGTACCTTCTCAATATTATGTAATGCATCTTCGAAAGACGCACCATAAGGGGTAAATTCATCCATAAATATTTCCATGGAGTCATTCAGCATATCAGAAAATATTCCTATAACTTCCATTTGAAAAGTTGTTGGTGCATTACATAGTCCGAATGGAAGAACTCTATAGGAAAAATTTCCCCAAGGGCTAGTAAAAGTGGTCTTATCTTGGTCTTGAGGTGCAATTCTGATTTGATTATACCCACTAAATCCATCTAAAAAGGAAAATATTTTCTTCCCTGACAAACTATCCAACACCTGATCAATGAACAGTAAAGGAAATTGATCCTTTTGAGTGGCTTTATTTAAGGCTCTATAATCTACACACACTCTCCATTTCTCATTTTTCTTCGGAAATATTACCAATGGGGAATTTCCTCAGATATTGGGTATATAAATCCTACGTTAAGAAATTTCTAAAGTTCCTCTTTAACAATTTCTCTTAAATTAGGGTTCATTCATCTTTGGGGTTGACAGACTCGTCGAAAACCTTCCTTAATATAAATCTGATGAGTACATAATTCAAGAGAGATTCCCTTCATATATGTGTAGTCCCATGTGAATGCTTCCTTATTTTCAAGCAGTAACTTCATTAACTACTGTGTTTCAGCAACTGTCAGATAAGGATTTATGTTCAGTGTTTTGCCAAGTTTGATTTCTACTATTATGCTTTTAGAAGAAATGGTGGTTGATGTTTGAGTTAGATCTTCATATTTAAGCTTTTCCTGGGTATCTGTTTCCAAAAGTGTAGCAATTTGATTATGTATTTCAAAAGTCAAGGAGGAGGGTTCATAAATGAAATTGTTAATTACTTCATCCTTAGTGGTATCTTTAAGATTTAAAGCTTGTCTGGTAGTAAAAATGGGTTGAATAGCATTATCATCATAGTCCATCCATATAGAATTCTCATTATTAATCATGGGTATAGCATGAGGGTAGAGAGCAAGTTGTTTAGTTTCATATCCATTGGAAATTGTCATTGACCCAATTCTGCAGCTGATAAAGGCATCGGCTATGGCTAAAAAATGTCTTCCCAGTATTAGAGGATGTCCCCCCAACTTTGTTTTAGTTTGTAACACCACAAAGTCAGCTGGGTAATTCCAGGACTCAACTGAGATGACTAAGTCTTCAAAAAATCCTTCTGTTTTGATTGTAGAATGGTAAGCTAACTCTAGAATGGTTGGTGTATCTCTAATTGTGTTCTTTAGCTGTAACAATTGTGAAGTTTCAAGAGTCATAATGTTTATAGTAGCACCTAAATCTACCAGAACTTGAGGGATTATTGTTTTACCAATTTGGACTGTCACAGTAGGATGGTCGGGATCACCATATTTAACTAGAGGGGCTTTATCAGACATTAATGCAGATAGATCACCCATAACATGAACTATAAGGGGATATTTATCTTTCCTACCAGGTTTCTTAACACAAATATCTTTCATGGTTCTGGCATAAATTTGTACATCTCTTAGTTCCTATAAAAATGGAATTTTAACATACAGATTTTGCAATTCCCCTAGAAGATTAAAAACATGTGGTTCAGGCATTCTAGTTAAAATTAAACACTCAGGGAATGGTGGTTCTACTGTTTCAGCACCCTTATTAGAGGGTGGTTGTACCTCTTTATTTGAATCATGTTTCTCAGTTTCTTCTTTATCAGAATCAGAAGAAGTAACATCATCAATAATGGGTTCAACTATTTTCCCAGATCTTAAATGAATGTCATTACATTGTGCAGGGAAAACATGAAATGTAGGTTGGTTCTAAATATCAATAAATTTCACATCTTTATTATTGGGGTTAGGATTTGGTTTTACAGGTAGATGGGATCTCATTTGATTATTTGGTGGAGAACCTGATGATAGAGGATGTGGTTATTGAAATTGGGGAAATTGATTTGGAAATGGGAGTTGTTGACCCCTCCAATTTGAATTCCATTGATTAACATAAGATTGTTGTTGTGGGGGCCAAGGAGTCCACATTGTAGGATCTACAAAGAGAGGGTTTGTTTGTTGCATGGGTGGGTAATTCATTTGATTTAAGGGTGGGTATTGCATTTGGTTGAAGGGAGGGTAATTTGTTTGACTAAAAGAAGGATAATTGTTCCAACGATTAGAATATGTAAATGGCATATTAGAGTTCATACCTTGTCCTCATGGTTTCCATTGTCTTCTCTGTGTCAACAGATAGACTGCTTCAGATTCTTCTTCGGTTGGTTGCAATGTTGCCTTTATTCTTGGTAAAGAAGGGCATTGTTGTGTTTCATGATCTTTATCACAAAGGGTGCAAATTGGTATCTTGTCCAATGGGCATTCCCTTAGTGGGTGTTTATCTCTGCATTTGGGGCAAAAGATAGCAAAAGCTGCTTCTGCTTCGGCTTGTTTCTTTTTAACCTGTAAGGTGTCAATATGTGACGCAAAAGAACTTAACATCTCAGTTTTAAATTCTTCAAGTAAATTACCTATTTCGGCTCTTGTTGCTCCTCCAATGGTTGATTTCTTAACTCTTGAATATGTGGCATCTCTGTTGTTTGACCTATTCCTTACAGCTCCTCTTGAACATCTTTTATAGAGGTCAACAATTTCATCATATGATTCTTTAGATATATCCCCTTTACCAATCATATTTAGCATGTCTAAACAATCATCCCTCACCCCTTTTAGTAATATTGTTTTAAGAATATCATTACTTTCACCGGGATGATTGGATCTTTGCAAATTGTACTGTAATATTTCCACAAAGTCCTCCAAATTCTCATCCTCTTTTTGTACCATCTTGAATAGTTCCTCCCTCTTTTCTCTTCTCTAGCAGTAGTCTTGATATTTAAGTAGGAATTTCTGTTTCATTTGTTTGCATGTTGTGATTACATGGCCTCCAAGACTCATGAACCAACTTAATGCATTTCCTTTTAGTGTTGCTGGAAACAGTTTCAGCTTCTTGGCATTAGTAATATAATCATAACTTCTGTATAATATATCAAATTCAAAAAGAAATTCGTCAGGATCTTCAGAAGATAAACCATGGAAGTTATGTAAAGCTAAAAGTGGGATATTCTTCATGGGAGTTGCTCCTCTAGGGAGATCACTAATGGGAAATCCTAAGGTAGAGAGATAATTCTCATATTTTCCCTCTCCTTCACGATATACTTGTCCTCCTCCAAAGAGTCCTTCATTTTTCCCTTCCATTGGTTGATCTCCTACTGCACTCGCTCGATCCTCAATGTTTTCTACTAGATCTTCAATGTTTTCCATTCGTTTTTCAACGTTTCCTCCTAATTCCTCAACATTCTCTGCTGGTTCTTCAACGCTTTCTAATGGCTCTTCAATACTTTCTACTGGTTCTTCAACACTTGCTGCTAGTTCCTCAACGTTCTCAGGGCTCACAACTTCTTCTGTTTCATAATTTGATTGAGGGGAGTTTTGAGGCTTTGGCCTTTGAGAGCTTAATCTTTGAGAAGATTCAGCTTTTGATACAATCTCATCAATAAAATTCATTCTTCCTCCCCTTCCTTTGCCCTTGCCACCTGTAGGGTTAGTTTTCTTATGGGTTTCACGTCCTCTCATGCAATTTTCACATATGGAAGAAAAACATCAATGCTCTTTAAATATATAATTGCCTTCCCCGACAACGACGCCAAAATGTTGGTCACTTTAATTGTTTATTAATTTAAACAATTCAAGTGCTACATAAATTTTCAACCGAGGGAAGTCTGTTTATTTCAAAGACAATCACACACTGTATATGCTCAATCTCAAAAGCAAAGAAATTTTGTAGTAAGGATCACACTAATCACACCTTTCTTTAACAAAACTAAAGTCTACTTGAGTTACAACAAAGACAATCCTTCTATTGCGGACTTTCATTAAAAGAATCTTGGATTACATTAAAAAGACAATGATCTAGGAAAGGAAATCAATCTGTGAGAAAATTCCGATATTGCATAAATAACTTCAGTAAACAGGGTTTAATCAAGGCATGAATGAAAAGAACAATCAACAAAATACAGGAACAAATGGGTTAATATTGTGAATAAGACGAGCCCATTCCTTCTCACAAGATTCCCCAGAAGAAGGAATTAAAATGAAGTGCTGAGAACGAACTTTTATTCATCTGCCAAAAGAAACATATTACAAAATAGTCACGTTCCTTCTCTATTCAGAAATGAACCTCCCATAGTATCTAACTATCCCTCTATCTGACGTCTCCTCTTTTTAAAGAGGAGACATCTATTACAATCGATTTACATTATAGAAATCCTATTTTTAACCCAATATGATCTTTTGTTCTTAAATAGGGTCTTTCTGTTCTTCCATAGAAAAATGTTGTTACAATGGTTACGATGGTACTAGCTTCAGAATGGTCCGTGTAACATCTTCCTTTACTTGTCTTTTCTTGTTGTCGTCATACTTGAAATGCTGCTTCAAGATCACAAATCACGGGCTATTTCAGCAATGGGATTTGCGTACCATGTTAACTGTTTCAGCAACGCGGTCTTCAGATAGCCATAATAGATTATCTGCGGTCTTTAAACTGTCTCAACAACTATATATCTTAAATTAATGATTAAATAGGAAATTAATGTAAAATTATATGCAAAAAAAGTTAAACATATAGTAAAGAGAAGAATATTATATACCTTTGGAAAAATGGATGAAAGTGATAGTGTAAGCTTTTAAGTATGGACTGAAAAACAGTAGAATGACAAAAAAAATGTATGGTCAAAATGGTACATTATGAGGTCCTAACACCAAAATTGTACATTTCATAGATGAAATTGTAAATGCGCTTCTCAGTAAAGCCCCTAATATTCCCTAGCATCTCATTTTGACTTTATATATCTAGGAGCGTCGAATCGAAGGTTCCATGATAGGGAAGAAGTCAAAATCACAGGCCCCTCCTTTCTTGTTAACCTTCGATATTTATAATCATAATGTCCACAACTGCATGGAATATTTAGGGGCTTCATATAATGTTATTCCATACTCAGTTTGAAAGAAATTAGAGCTTGAACCTAGTAAGAGTGGAACACAAATAGTGCAATTGGATCGATCAAAAGTAAAAGTCTTGGGAGAGTTAAAAAACATTCTTATAAGATTTTCCTCAGACCCTAGGGTTCACCAAATCATTGAAATTGTAGTAGCAAAAATTCCTAAAGCATATGGTCTCTTGTTGAGCAGAGATTGGTCCAGACAGTAAAATGGTTACTTCGCCACTGAATTGTCTCACATTTGGTTTCCCTCTAAAATAAAATGAAATCAAATAAGGTTAAATAGGGAGCATTCCATGAAACATTCTATCATCAATTCAGAAGCTCGCAATGATCTTGTGATGTTTATTAATTCCTTATTAGGTCACTACTCCCTAGACACATTATTCAGTGATTTCCATTCTGATTCGTGAATAGTCCCAGAGTCTGTTGTCTTGGAGCTGATCTTTTGTACTCATCAGCTAGCTCCTCGAGATGATGATAAGAGGGAAGAGAAATCCATGGAGATAGAGTTCTAGAACTTGTACTTCAACAATTGTAATACCAAAGATGGTGCAGGTATAGGGTGTGTACTCCAAGATCGCAAAAAATACAAGACCTTGATTGCTTTCCCTATTAGAATTTGAATGTATGAACAATGTCGCAGAATATGAAGCACTCTTGTAGGGTTTTCAGAAGGCGATCGATCTGGGCATTAAAAATCTCAATGTTTTTGGCGATTCTGAGATCATAGTTTAGCAGGTAAGAAATTCCATCCACTACATATCAAACTAATTGGTTCACTATCAACATGAGGTATGGCATCTTTTCTCCTATTCTGAAGCATTTAAAACATTCTCTCGATTCCAAGTTATCTAAATATAGATGTAAATTTTCTAGCTAATGTTGCTTCTCATCTTAATCCATCTGAAAACTTCAAACCTGATGCTTTTTTGGTTGAACTCATTTTCAGGCCTTGAGTCCCAAATAATATAAAAAGTTGGAGGGTATTTAATGATGAAAAGAAGATTATCTATTTCCTAAGTTCTGAAGATACCATCAAAGACACAGTGATTGATGAATAATAACATGCTCATTATCTAAAGAAAGAGTTGGACCAAGAAACTCCTATTTGTGATAATCCCATCACACGATCAGTGGTAAAATTAGAAAAGCTCTACGATCTTCAAGATAAATTCAGAAGGGTGACCAACTGCAAGACTCATAGTTCATCTATGAAATACAAAGTTATTAATCTTGGTATGGAGGCGAATCCTCAGAACATCAACCTGGGTATTCAATGTTCACCGGGTGAAAGAGCCGCCTTTATCAAGCTATTCAAAGAATTTCAAGGATGTATTTCAATTGATGTATGATGACTTGAAGACGTTTGATTCAAAGATAATGCAACATGTCATTCCCATCAAAGAGAATTCCAAGCCGATGTAGCAGAAGTTACAAAAGATGCATCCCAGTCTTGAACCTACGGTCAAGGCAGAGTTAAACAAATTTATAGCTGCAAAGATCATTTCACTATGAGACACACATAGTGGGTGGCCAACTTAGTAGCATTTCGAAAGAAGAATGGTGACATATGACTATGTGTCGATTTTCGAAATATAAATCGAGCATCGGACAAAGATGGTTATCGAGTCCCACCGATGGAACAAATTATACAATAGGCCTCTGGTTCGGAGATGTTTTCTTTATTTGATGGATTCTCAGGTTATAACCAAGTCTTGGTAGCCCTAGATGATAGATTGAAGACTACCTTCCGAACCAAATGTGGCATCTATGCTTACTATAAAATGCCTTTTGGATTAATCAACATGGGAGAAAATTTTCAACATGCTATGGATGTCGCTTTTCGAGGACTCATTGGAAAGGCCATGGTGGTATACTTAGACGATGTAACGGTGTACTAAAAATTTAGGGCGAACCATATTGATGATCTGAGGAAAATTCTAGAGCACTGTAGAAAATATGTGATTTCCCTCAATCCTAAAAATGCATTTTCTGTGTAACTTAAGGGAAGCTGTTAGGATTTGTGGTGTCTAACGAAGGAATTATGATCGATCCTAAGATGTCAGCAACAATTTCAAAAATTCATCCTCCTCATAACAAAAATTCTATGCAATATTTAGTGGTAAAAAAAAACTTTGTGAGAATATTTGTCTCAAGCTTTGACCAAACAGTTAAACCTCTGTAAGATATGGTTAAGTAGAAGATAAATTATAAATGGGAGATTAAACAGAAGGAAACATTCACTAACATAAAAGGAGCGATTATGGATGGGCCATCTCTAATGAGTCTTGGTTCCTCAAAATAAATTTCCCTGTGTAATTTCGCATCCAGTGATTCTTATGGAGTTGTTTTGACCCAATAGAATGCTAAAGGAGATGAAGTTCCAATTTATCTCAGGAGAGCAGGGATGGATGAGGCCCAACTCAAGTATCCTGAGGTAGATAAGTAGCTGTTTGTGGTATTCAAGGTGTAGAAATTTGAATAATGGATGAGTTATTCACCGAGATTATCCTAGTCACATACTATTTGAGCTTCATACATAACACATAATCTCTTCTACGCATTAATCATCACATGTGGAAATAAAAACAACAAGCGGTATTGAAAACATTCACATGCGCACATAGAAATTCAACACATATAACACAGTATGTATACCGGGGAAAGCTTACAGCTGAAAACCCCCTACTGTCTGTATATTATAATGAAGAATAATCATGTAACAATATTAGTACAATACTCCTCACAAGTACTCATTAGTGTCTCCAATAGTTACACACAAACTAGCTCAGTTTTGAACAAGTCACGGGTTCAAAACTCCTCCACTGTTTGCCTGCCTCTACTGTGCAATCCAAGATGAGAGAATGAATGGAATCAATTCAAATTCCCTTGGCTTTAACTGTGCAATCCTCATTGGAAATCTCCTCCAATTATTGTGCAAATATCATGCACACTATAGTCACAACTGATAGTAGACTCCACCCTTTCACCCTCCTCTAAGCGGTCTCCTTTGAGCCCATCGTCTGCTATTAGCGATGCGTTCTTTAGTTGAATAAAGAGTTAATAATTAGTGAATTAATTAATAATTAATTCACACCACTCATCACTAGTGTATTTATCGATTGAACTAAATACAACTAGTTCAACTAAGTTAAACCAAACACAACTCCATCCGTGTCTCATCAACTCCACCAAACTGCGCATGAGTTCTAGTAAATCAACCATGCAATAGCTCAACTAACCCATAGGAAATTCGAATTTCATTATGTCAGCTGCATGCCCCACCTCCGGGGGTCAAACTGAAGTGCTCCAAGAGGATAAACTGAAGTTTATAGTCCAAATATTATTAAGGGTAAATAATATTTGACTGTTCTATTTTTAGCCTGGCAGTCTAAAAATAGAAACCACCTGAATGTCTAAAAATAGAGGTCCATATATTTTTTACCAACATGACCAATCCTCCAAGAATAGCATACTGCAGCTCTCGGTACATGATCCATATGTCTAAAAATAGACATAGTCTAAAAATAGACTTTTCGACAAAAAATCACATGTGTGGTCCCCACCTAGTTTAGTTGATCACTTTCCAACTAGGATCAGGAAAGATGTTTCAGGAGGCCTCCTTCACTGTTTCTTGTTGCCATTTTCAACACTCCCTCTCAACAAGAAAGGACTGTCATTGCATGCGACATGCAACTCCATGCATTCGCCCTGCAACCTTCACAAGCGCCATGCAACTCCATGCATGCGACATGCAACTCCATGCATTTTCCATGCACCCTTTGCATGTGCCATGCAAAATCATGCATGCAACATGCAACTCCCTGCATGCGCCATGCACCCTTTGCATGCAACATCTTTGAAACTGAATACGCTCCAAACAACTCAATCAGTCTGATGCATCTATCATCAAAGTCTTCGACTTCTGCTGGTACCAACTGCACATGTCATCAGGAAACACTGCGATGTTGAACTCTTGCACCCATGCACTCTGCACTTGTTTTCAACTCTGATCCGCGCTCCAGTATCCAACATTGTCACTTTGATCTGCCTGCATCAATCCAACTGATCTGCTACTGCTGCACTGTGGGCACCTCGTAGCCAGGTTCAACTCATGAGATCCACACCATCTCATGAATCCTGCCTAGAAATCTCCTCTTGGGATTAATCATGCATGTCGCCCCACCTCTCACCTGGTGGTATAGCTGCATGCACTCCCTCTGCCCATCTGGCACGAAATTTCTCTGCATGAGTGGTTTCTTCCACTCCATGATCCTCTTCTTGTGGCTGCTCCACATCCTGAGGTTCATTATTACCTGCATGCAAAACTTGCTCCCTCTCAAGCATCAATTGCATGTCTTTCTTGCACTTCCCAACAGTAGGAAGCTCCGTAGACATCCCATCTACTTCAAGTCTGTAGAGATTCTTTGCTCGAATCCCAACCTTCTTGACTTGTCCTGTTGCCTTGTGCCGAAGAAAAACTTTTCCTTCACTGAAGACAACTTCATACCCTTTATCCTCTAACATTGCGACTGAGATCAAATTCTTCTTTAAACCTGGAACATGCACTACATCTTGTAAAAGAATGAGTTTACCTGACTCCCTCTGAAAGGTTATGGTACCAATGCCGGTCGCATTGTATCGTCCATTATCGCCCAACTCAACATGCAACTGGAGATCTTTCTCCACCAAGTCACTGAAAAGATTCACATCTCCCGTCATGTGAAAGGAAGCGCCACTATCAAAATACCACCCCGATTCCAATGCACTAGACACCATGCATGCGATCAATGAGAAGTCCAGCTCAAATTGCGAGGCAAGAGCCTCACCAGCTGCAGCTCCAGCAGCCTGCTTGTTCTTCTTCTTCTGTGGACAATTCGTGGTGTAATGCCCATGCTCGTGACAGTGAAAACACTTCACTTTGGACATGTCACGCTCTTTACCATCCGCACCAGATTGAGAAGCATTCTTCTTGCCCTTCCCCTTCCTTGCTTTGGTAGCCAAAGCGCAATCCTCTTCATCAGATGCCTTTGATGAAGATCCATCCCTGGTACTCCGCCTTATCTCCTCTTGCACAAGATCTGACCAAAGTCGCTCCCATCCTGGAAAATTCTCCCGACCATTGACACTGCCCTGATATGCATGCCAACTTTTTGGAAGCCCGAGGAGATCCAAGCTCACCAGTTCCTCATCCTCCACACTAACTCCTACACTCCCAAGTTCATCCCTGCAGTGGACAAACTTTGTCAAGTATACCGGAATAGTGTCATTCGTCTCCATCTTTATTTTCCTAAGTTTATCCTTGAGCGCCAACTTCCTTTGGTCACTCTTGCTCTGGAAAAATTCTGTCAAAGTTTTCCACATCGAGAATGGAGAAGCTTTGCCATGCAGGCTGGATACTATGTGATCCTTCACGCCCTCCAACAGAATCCTTCGACACCTTGCTGTCTTCTTTTGCCAAGCTTCAATCACAGCAGCATCCGTAGAAGTAGGCTTTGGAATTTCTTTCTCTATGAATTCCAACAGCCCATTGTCATCTAACACTGCCTCCATCCTGTCTTTCCATGCAATATAATTCGAGCTGCCTTCCAAGGCATACTCCAATCGCAATCCGACGAAAGACATCTTTTCTTTTGACACCAAGAAAAACAATTCTGCAATTCGAATTCCAACAGCTCCAAACTCCACCGCTTCCGATCTAAAATTCGTGAGAACAAATTATTTCCAAATCAGAGATCGACTGCATGGGCATTTACCAGACCTTTCACCTTCAAAGAAGGATGAATTCGGAGGCTACCTGGCCCGATTGCAGACTCTGCCTGAAGAAATAAAATGCAATCACTTTCTGAATAATAGATTTGATGATCAATATCGCTCCGATACCATGTAGAAATTTGAATAATGGATGAGTTATTCACCGAGATTATCCTGGTCACATACTATTTGAGCTTCATACATAACACATAATCTCTTCTACGCATTAATCATCACATGCGGAAATAAAAACAAGCAGTATTGAAAACATTCACATGCGCACATAGAAATTCAACACATATAACACAGTATGTATACCGGGGAAAGCTTACAGCTGAAAACCCCCTACTGTCTGTATATTATAATGAAGAAGAATCATGTAACAATCTCAGTACAATACTCCTCACAGGTACTCAGTACTGTCTCCAAAATTTACACACAAACTAGCTCAGTTTTGAACAAGTCACGGGTTCAAAACTCCTCCACTGTTTGCCTGCCTCTACTGCGCAATCCAAGATGAGAGAATGAATGGAATGAATTCAAATTCCCTTGGCTTTAACTGCGCAATCCTCATTGGCAATCTCCTCCAATGATTGTGCAAATCTCATGCACACTATAGTCACAATTGATAGTAGACTCCACCCTTTCTCCTACCTCTTCCACTGGTCTTCACTGAACTGTACATGCACTGAGTTAACTGATGTGTTCTTTAGTTGATTTATGAGTTAATAATTAGTGAATTAATTAATAATTAATTCACACCACTCATCACTAGTTTATTTATCAGTTAGACTAAATACAACTAGTTCAACTAAGTTAAACCAAACACAACTCCACCAACTGTCTCATAAATCTGGCTCTTGCCACGTTCTAGAATTATTACATGCAATAGCTCAACTAACCCATAGGAAATTTAAATTTCCTTGTCAAGTATGTGCCTTGACATCAATGAGAAGTGTGAAGATAAAGATAATGTTACATAGTCTAAATATTATTAGGGGTAAATAATATTTGACTTCCCTGTTTTAAGGAGAGGCAGTCTAAAAATAGACTTCGACCTCTTTGACCTCAAAAATAGAGTCTCATATATTTTTACCAACATGACACATACTTCAAGAATCTCAAACTGGAATCCCCGAACCATACTCCATATGTCTAAAAATAGACTTTTCGACAAAAATCACATGTGTGGTCCCCACCTAGTTTAGGTGATCACTTTCCAACTAGGATCAGGAAAGATGTTTCAGGAGGCCTCCTTCACTGTTTCTTGTTGCCATTTTCAACACAAGGCGGTTAAGGATTTCCGCCCGTATATTTTAAAATCCCATACTCAGGTAATTGTACCTTACCCTGGATGACATACTTAGGTAATTGTACGTTATCCTGAAATACCTTGGGGAAACTTGAGCACATTGGATGAAAAATCTCCAGGAGTATGATTTGGAGATTAAGCCTGTAAATTTTTTTTGGGGTCTAGGATTATGAAAGATGGTGGCAGAATCAGTAGGAAATGAAGTTGTTGAGGAAGGAGGATGGGAAAATGAAGCTTGCATATGGGAAGCCAACCCTATGGATGTAATCATCTCTCCAGACTCTTGGTACGCTGACATGAATCTTTATCTAACTACAAGAAGCACCCCTCAAGGTCTGTATGCAATTAAAGGAAGGGCTTTAAGATTGAATTGTCTCTTTTCCAATTGGTAGAAGGTGTTTTATTCAGAACTAACTTTCATGGAGTTTTGCTGAGGTGCATAGAGAGGGAGGAGTCTCAAAATGTGATGTTTGAGTTGCATAAGGGTCCAGTAGGTGGTCATTTTGGACTAGAAACTATGGTTCATAAAATCTTGAGAGCTAGATATTATCGGCCTACAATGTTTAAGGATGCATACGAGTTTTTGCAAAAATGTGACGAATGCCAGAAATTTGCAAGACGATATCAGAGAGAAGCCTTGCCCCATAACCAGTGATTATCGATGCCCCTTTTTAACAGTGGGGTTTAGACGTGGTTGGTGAAATTAACCTGCATTCATCTGCGCAGCATAGGTATATCATCATTGCTACTAATTATTTCACACGATGGTAAAAATCCATCCATCTATGTATCATCAACGACGATCAAGTAATTTTTTTCCTTACAACTCATGTCATTACCAAGTTTGGTGTCCCCAACTCCATAGTTTTTGATAACGCGAAATAGTTTTCATCAGTGAAAATAATGGATTTTGCATTAAATTTTGGAATAAAATTGAAATACTTGGCTAGTATCCTTGGGGAAATGGATTGGTTGATTCAACAAATAAAAATTCGATGAATATCATTAAGAAAATTGTATCACAACACCAATGCAGTTGGAATCTCAAGTTGCTGCTAGCTCTCTTGGCAGATAGGGTGACTCCCGAAGCTACTATAAATAAATCTCCCTTCTTCATGGTCTACGGACATGACTCAATTATTCCCTCACATATATTTCTACCATCTCTTCAACTTTCCTAATTAGTCCAAGAAACTGAATGTCCAACTATGCAGCAACGTATAAATGTTCTGTTGAAATTGGAAGAAGAGCGTCGTCCCACCAAAAATAGGTTCTCGCCACCAAAAAATTGTCAAGTCCTAGTTCGTTAGAAATTTTGTGGGTAGGAAGGGGTTTCAATTCGGGTACCTGGTTCTAAAGTGGGATAAGCCAAATGAAATCAAAGGGAAACACACTAGGCTCCAGAAGTTGTGGTTAGGACCATACCAGCTCAAAGAAAATTTAAGACTGAGCACTTTCAAATTGTAGACTTTGGAAGGAAGATTGGATCCTTTGCCCATCAACAGGAAAATTTTGAAGGACTTATTTTCTTAGGGACAGTCCTAGTTAGGACTCTGTACATAGTTTTGTTTTTTTGTTTGAACCTGTAAAATTTTTCCATTTTTCTTTTATTTTTCCTCAGAGTGAAAATGTTTACATATCTGGCGCACTTCAAGGTTGAAGACCAGTGTTCTCAGCTGATTTTACGTGGAAATATTTTAGAGAGGGCATATAATACAAAGCTATAATTTGGAAGTATACGTTTGTTGCATGGAGGAACATCTTGCCATAGGCCTTGTGACTAAAACTTGAAATTTCTTGCCTGTGAGTGAGATTTTTCGGCTATTATCTACAAGCTCCGTTCATCAAGTCACTTTAAAATATGTTCAGTTTTTTTGGGATGTGAAGTAAGAGGATCCCTTGGTGCCGAGGTGACTTCACTATGTGCCATGGGAAAATCTAAAACTATCTCTTAAAGTCCTTAGGCCTATCTGGAAGGAATTTTTTACTTCTGGGAAGCTTGAAAGTAAGGACTGTTGTCAGGATCACGAGTCAGGTTGAGACAAAAAACCTGTTGGGGTAAGGAGAGTTGTCGGGCTCACGAGTCAAATTGAAAAAACAAGCTCCAAACCTTCTTAAGTAGTTTGAAAATATGGTAAAACAATGACTGTGCCCCGAAAAGTAATCATTGGGTGATGAATCTTGTAAAATAAATTTCTCACTCCTAAAAAAAACAGAGAGAGAAAAATAAAGAGACGCAGTACACACCTAAAATCAGCTCGCAATGGAGAAGCCACAGTCTCAAGGAAAATCTCAAAAACATACTGACAAGTGGAAGAAGTTAAAATTCACCTCACATTTTTGGCCTACTGATAAAAGCTTTTGAAATTTCCTCAAGGTTTAAGGAATATCTTTCCCTACCAAGAATATTCATTTCCAAGGTGGGACACGTGTTCATTTTTCATACTCCTAGGTTCTAAGTGTCTCGAAATTCGTTTTCATAATGAAAAGATTATCATAAGCTATATATTTAGAGATAGCTTCTTTGCCCAGTAAGTCGCTATTTATTGTAGCAACAACCCCAGTTTTTGATTTTTTTGTTTTTCCTTTATTAGGTTTGGTCTATAGAAAATATATTAAAACACAAAAAGATTGAAATAATGCATAAAGCTCATAAAAAATAAATATTGCCATAAAAAATCCCGAATAAGCCTTCAGTGAATCAGTTGGATGCCTTAGCTTTCTTTTTGGCGAGATGTCCAAAGTTGTTTCGGTGAATCGCCCTTTTTTCATTCGGTTCGGCAAATTCATTAATTGCATGTGTGATTCTATTTCTGATTCTCTATTTCTTTTTCCTCCCTTATTGTTATTTTCTCTTTGCTGAATCGTGTTGCTTAGAATAAGGAATTCGACGATTACCATGTGGCCGCGTCAGTGATTTTTTCGGTTCATTTATTCATTAATAACCAACGTGTTGTGCATCCCAAGAGTATTCATTAATTCGCACTGCCATTAATTGGCTATTCATGGAAATAAGATGTATTTTGATTGGCTAATAGCATCAAGATTGCAAATTCACATTCTTACCTCTAGTAAATTAAAATCAGAAGTGTTCGAATTTATGTGTAAAATCCACCTGCAGATCTAGCCCATGTGATTTGGAATGATTGCCATTTATTTTTTAGACCTCGGGGTAGGATTTTATTTTCTCTATATATGCTTGTAGTAGGCTAGTCTTTGCATTATGTACCATTCTTCCTTTTTCTTCACTAAGTGCCAAGACTATTTTTGTTTCTAAACTGTAGCTTTTCTCTTACGCATTTTCATCTAGGTATTTTTAATTTTATGAACTAATATGCTATCTATAAATAAAATCTGATGTTAGCGTAGTTTTTTGGCAAGTTTCTAATTTTCCTCATGTCGTTTCAAAAGAGAATCATTCCTCGGAATCTGAAAATTCCTAGGGCTCTTTGGGAGGAGGTCTTGAATTCCATTCTGGAGGACTTTTTTGTTGATTGCTCGTTTTCAGATACTACGCACAAGGTTGGTGGCACAGAATCGCTAGAATAGAGTAATTTGTATCGGTATTTTCAATACGAGCAATATCCAGCACTGCATGATGAACCACGAGAAAATATAGAAGAAGAAGTTGAATACGTAGATGATGAGGCATGTATTATAGTCCTCAGGTCGGAGATCATTCTTGTTGGCACCCGTCCTGCGATGTTTACTTACTATGATGTTATTCATTGGATATTGAAGTTCGTTGATATTCCCCGCAGACAGTTTCTCAGTGCTTTGGGTCTAGTAATTAGGTCCTTCCGATCAAAGGATATTAGGAAATTATACAAGATTCCACCACCAACTACTTGGTATAATCAAGAATATATCGATATGTTCTTAATGAAGAATGAGGACTATCTAGAGAATATCAAGAAATGGTGGGCTTTCGATAAGGATCCCACTGACAAAGAAAGTGGGATCTACTCAGTTAATTATCTAAAGTTTCCTTATCGAGAAGTCACATCCATGTTCAACTGATTCTATGGGATGGCAGATTGCACCATTTTTAAGATATAATGGGTCCCTTTAATGTTCGGGGTGGTCGATGAGGGTTACAATTTCAATTGGGTTGATATCCTCTCCTCTAGTCTGGCGAAGGCCATTTCTGAAGCTAAAGGGTCGTCATCCTCTAAGTCTGCGGTGTTCTTCATGTATTCTTATGTCATCAAATATGTGTGCGTGTGCTTGCAATGTGTTCTCAAGAATGGACTGAAATTGGAACCTCGCCCGGGCTCCAATACATATCTACTGCAGCCAGCTATGGTAATCAAGGTATCAATTTTTCTTGGATCAGATCTTCGAGCAATTTGTTACATAATTTCACATTATCATATACGTGCATCCTCCTCCAATATTATCCACGGAGGGAAAAAAGGCACTGGAACCAATAGGGGATTGGTATGTGCAAAATTTCCGCTCCTACATCAGAGTGTATGGGTTGATCGAAGCCCCGCATTACCTTCCAAAGTATGTTCTGAATATATTTTTGTTGAGAGAAATATCATATCAGGTGACTTATGGATGTATTGGCAAAGGTCTAAAGGATAGTGGAAAGAGGCAGTGGCCAAATTACCCAATTGTTCTGGGTCAATATAAGCTTGGAGCTTATAGCCACACCATTGAGGAATAAAATCGTATAAAAAACATCTCGTTGGCTCATGCCCCTTACAAGATGCATGACCCGTTCTTATTAGCTAAGAAGCATTTGTTGAGTTTGAAGATGAGAAATTTCTATGATCACTAGGGGACAACTGATGATAGTGTGCACTGCCAAGTTGAGAGTTTTTCATAGGTTTTGGAAAGAATCCAAGCCTTAAAATATTAGGAAGTAAATAATATGTGGGAAGTCTATATAATCAAGATTTTGGAGACCGCTCCTTTCGCGAGAGAAAAGTTTGACACAGAGCAGCGGGAGTTAGAAAAGACTCAGGAATTAGAAAACCCCGAGTTAAACTTTTTCACCTCGAGTGTATGGACTTATAGCTCCTCTATTCATATTGATATTGAAGTCGATCCTGTCATTGAAAATTTGAAGCAGGATCACTTAGAGGATAAGACAAAGCAAGCCAGAGAAAAAGCCCATGATAAAATAATTCAAGACGAAGCTAAAGCCGTGGAATGGCTGAAGTAGAGAGAAAAAGAGCAGGTGAAGGAATAATCAACTTCTCAAGAAAGAGAATGTTTGAAGGCCGAGAAGTTTGAAGCAGCAAGGAAAGCTCAAGAGCTGGAAGAGGAGTAAAATAAGTGAGTAGAAGTAGCAAAGTTGATAATTCATAATTAAGAGGTGCATCATACTACACCTCTAGCCTCTATTCTAGGAGTTTTCGACATGGGTATTGCAAAATTGGATAATCTTGACATTATGCATGATTTAGTGGTTCCCATATCAAATTATTTCTTCAGTCGAAAAGAGAGAGTGGTAGTCTCTCACCTTATGTAAAGAGGAAGGACCAAGGAATGAAGCGATCCCAGCTCGGAAGTTCCCATCGATCCTCCTGTGGTCATGTGCAAGTTGGGGGATGGGCTAGCATCGTATCAAAATTTGGACTTTGTACCCTTGTGCAATCTCTCGCTACAGCTAATGAGTTAACTCTTTCCGAAGTGCACCAGCTTATTTTTAAGCTTCAAATGCAGATCTATGGTTTTGAATCAGAGAAGGAAGAATTGCAAGGAAGAATCCAGGAACTAGCTCAAAGGTTGGCTATTGCACAAGTGGAGCATGAGCATCAACTAAAAGAAGTCACAGACGGCCACCATAAATCCATATTGCAGGTCCAAGAAAATTTCCAGTCTCTCATTGAGTATGAAAAGGTAGAAAAGGAGTAAGTGATTGCGCGAGCCCAAGCAGAAAAGGTTGAGTTGTTACATCAAATGGAAGTCTTAAGAAATCAGCCAAGTGGTTTATATGGGCTCTTTGCAAAAATAAGGGACTTGAGTGAAACTCATGAGGCCTTTTATTAGTGCATGCTTAAGTTTCATTTAGGCTATCAAGATGCCCTGCATTGTGGAAGTGAGCTAGCTGTTAAATGGAGTCAAATCAAGGAAATCCAAACCATGTAGAAGGCTATCAAATCATTTGAAGTCTGATTCATCACTGAGCATTTGGATATCCCGAGACCATCCCGTCATGATAGGATGATTCATAAGGTTGTGTTCGATGAATTGCTAGTAGTAGTCTTTGCAGCTTCTAGTGCTAGCAAAGAAGCCATTCAAAGATGCACAAAGGTGTGGAGCGCAGGTGAAAATATCTCATTTGCGTGTGGTATGCCCCCCCTGTTTACCATCGCTGAGGTTGTACCTGAGAAATTCATATCGATATGCCCAGTTCTGGAAGACACAGAGATCGCCATACAGTTTCTAGGCTCAATGCCAATTGCATAGGAGTTCGTGGTTGATCTAATCACCAATCCAACCAGGTGATTTTCCATGGTAATAATTTTCATCCAACACATGGAGAAGAGCCATTTGTCCATATTAGATTACTTATCTTTTAGTTGATATCGTCTCGATTAGGTGGACCCAAATCGGTTAGAATCAATCGTGACTCGTCACGAATTATGGGTAAATACCGTTGGTTTTCTTGTGGAAGCATCCACCTTAGTCCCAGACAAATCGTTTGCAGTCAGTAGTTCCTTTTAGGAGTTATTTGTCAGTTTTTAAAAGGTAGTCACTCGACCATTCCTTGGTTGAAAAAATTGTAACCCTTTTGCTTTTTATATAAATACGTCATAATATGACAACCCATGGGAAGGGGGAGGAATCACTTGGAAATAATTAGTGTAAGAGATGTATGAAATCTAGGGGAACAAAATTTTCTAAGTCATTGGAGCTATAATAGAATGATCATCTCTTCATTTTGGAGATACAACTGTATGAATGGCTTGCTGGTCTGCAACTTTTCATGGATCATGCATTATTGCATTAGCACGGGTTTTAATGTTTCCGTGCTCTTAGTTTTGTTTACTTCTATTGGCATGTTAAAATATGAAACCAATTTTGCAATCTATTCTATCAATCTTTGTTTATTTCTTTAACGAGAGTAATATGTGTGATTAGAACTTTTTCTGAAAGCATCTTTTACTGTTGTTGATATGCACTACAATTAGCGCAAAACTTCTTCGGTATGATTAATGGTGTTTAATCACAACACGTTGAACATAAATAAAGTTTTTTTCTCTTCAGCTTAATATCAAAATGCTCCTTTATAAGTATAAGTAGTACATTTTTTAGTTTAAATAGTTTCATTTCTGTTATTCGCAAGTCTAAAAAATAAACAAAAAAGAAGTAGTTTTGATCCATCACAATCAAAGTCCTCTTTAAGGAAAGGAATTTACCCGCATAGTAAAGGAACTATAAATCCGTCGAGAGAAGATACTCCAAACAATAGACAGTCTAATGGGGAACCTTTGTTGGTCTTTTCTCTCATTGTTGTCGTAACAATTTTCATCCAATAAACACACTATCAAATAGGGTGTAAATATGGGTATGGTTTGAAATAACTCTAACATTGAAACATTCAATTCTTGTTTCATCATCTTAAGTACTATAGAGACAACTTGAATAACTAGTACTTGCAATGTCCTTACCTTTCAAACACATTGCGGTGATCTTCGTTTCATCTCCAGAATGAGAATGTAAATCATGTGTTATTGTTGCAACTATCTTCTCCTTCTCCTTGTTTTTAAGCTTGTTGGTTTTCATCTAAATTTGAAGGATTAAACATGAGAATAGTATGTATTCGGTAACTATGCAAACCTCCAATGTAATTTAAAATTTTCTTGAGATGTCAAATCTACACCCAAAACTTGTCCTTTACCTTGCCTAAATTTTTTCCAGTACGTTATAGCCTTTTGCAAGTATGCTATTGCATAAATTTTTCTCCTTGAGGAAGAAACATAATCATTCCAAGAGGTTAAGGCCTTACCATGTTTTTTCATGTACTCTTGGGTTTGGGCTTCCCACCAAATAAGTGTTGCACTTTCCAATCTCAATGAAGCTAGTTGAATGTTTGTGCCATCATGCTTGATTCTTTGTATCCTACAATACACTTCAAGGTTACTTACCCAATTTTCTAATATTTCACCATCTACCTCTCCATCACACATAGGAAAATCAAAATTAATGTCAAGATTAAAAAATGGACTTTTACCATGACCTTTTGGAGTATGTGGAGGTGTTTTTGAAGGGATTATTATGGAAGAAGATGATGGTGAATGTGGTGGTGAGGATGGTGGTGAGGAGAATGGTGGTGTCAAAGGTGGTTTTTCACCATTCCCATTACCTTTTGGAGCCTTGTATCCATCTCCTTCTTCTCCTTTTGAAGACTTAGTTCACTTCGGAATATTGGAGGTCTCACGTTCCATCCTTGTGCATCTCTCGTCATATAGAAATTTCACCACTATTTTGATATCAAATAATTATTTCCTAAAGGAATTTTCATCCTCTAACATATTTCCAGTCTATATATCATGTCACCTACTTGCTAAAGCTTCTAACAAAATTTTAGGAATAATTTATGGTTGACATTGTGTCAAACTTGCTCTCCTTGTACTTGACCTAACGTGAGTACTTACAACCAAAAGCTTTCCTTCTCCTCTCTTGAGATTCAACCTTGTAAGTATAAAATACACTTGCAAACAATTAAATCCTCACAGTAGCAAGAAAATCAAAGCTCTCATACCAAAATTGATCTGCATGAGATCTTAATGTAAATGTGCTTGAGGATGTGTGAATTGCAAGTGTTCAAAATTGATTTTTATGAGACTATATGTTAAATTATTAAACACATAAAGCATGAATTTAAAATCTGAAATAGCAAAAACAACAGATAAATAAACCATGAAAATAACCTCAACACAAGAAGTGATGAAGGAGTCCACCGCTCCTCGGCTTCGTCTCCTTGATCCAACTTCCAATGGCTTGGCCCACAGTGCTCAAATGGCTTCGAAAGTTGTGTTTAGTCAATTTAGTTTCATAAATTGTTAACATAAATTATCGACCAAGGCTAGTAAACTAGTGAAGTGTAATGCACTGTATGTGCCTAAGTGTCTCTTTTTCTTACTTCATTGTTTTAATGTTTTGTTGATGTTTTGGGAGTTTTTGTATTTTGATCCTTAGCATTCTATTCTAAACTAGAAAGATGAGATTAAATCTATTTAAAAAGGAAGGAAAAGGAAATGTTGTCAAATGAATTAAAGCAGAGTTTTATTTACAAGTTTTTGGAGTCTATTTCCTAATTAAGAAATGATGAAAAATAGAAATCCTAATCCATGGATATTGCAGCTTAATTGAAGATTCAAGAAATGAAAACAACTAATAACTCAAACATTACAATTAAATCCTATTCATTCAATCAAGGTTTATTGGAATAGATTTTGAAAGAGATTAATTGTAGTGTAATGAGGATCTCCTATGACATAAAATAAAATGTTGAAACAATCAATAACTCAAAAACATTATAACTAAATCCTATTCATTCAATCAAGCTTTATTGATATATCTTTTGAAAGAGATTAATTGTAGTGTAATGAGGATCTCCTATGACATAAAATAAAATGCTGAAAAAATCATTATACTTATAAGTCACTCATTATTATTCAATAAACTGAACTCCGGGAAACACAATGATTGTGAAATAAGAAAGCAATCTGGAAAGCAAGAAGTAAAGAAAGATACTAAAACAGAAATTAAAATGACTTAGCTAGAAAACATATGAAACCTCCTCGAATAGCAGGGGCCCTCTGCCACCAATTCAATGTAATCCTTTAGCTCCTTAAAATTGTAATCAAAATAGCATCAAGGCTAATCTCCTTTTATTAAAACAGTGCTTAAAAAATAGAGTATCACTGTAATTCCGAATATGTTACCAACCGTCCTTTCTTGGTTCTATAGAGCTTAATTTATATGCAAATTCATAACTAATTTTGAACAAAAATAGGTACAGGTGTAATACTCAAGTTAAAATTTAATTGAGACTCTTTTCAGACTCGTGATTTGCTGCAAAGAAAATCAGGAGTCCTAATTCTTGTAGAAAACAATTTCTTTGACTCTTGTTTTGATCATTTGATTAGACACCTCCAATTGTCGATTCAATCCTCGTGGATAGGAAGGAATCATGTAGGGAAGATTTAAGAACTACCCATGTGCACCTTTTCTCCAATTGAAAACTGCATCATACCTAAACATAAAAACAACCGCGAAATGCTTGATTGGCTACAGAATGCTTGTATTTTGTAGCTAAACTGTTCAAAATTATTAAAACAGCAAAAATCATGAAAAATACAACATGTTGATTATTTGTATGTAATCTTTAAGCAATATTAATCATTCTTCATTGATTTTTAGGCTTATGAAGTGATACAGAAATTATGAAATGAAGTGAAGGTTTGCAAAAGAGAAGTCAATTCTAGGGCTCAACATACCCCCACTACAAAACTCTTGCGTGCCCTCATGCGAGTCCATCAAAAATTTATTCCATGTGCTCTGAAACCTCTGCTAGAACATCCAACCTTATCTTTATGCTTCTTTTGGTGGTCAGTGTCATTCTGGGTTTTCTCATGAATAATTTGAACCTAAGATCTACGAGGGTCATGTTCAGTTTCTTATTTCTCTTCTTTAGCTTCCTGTTTTCTTTATGCAGTGTATCGAGTTTCAGAGTGAGAGTATCATTCATAGAATTATTCAATTTAACTTATTCTCTAAATATTTCAATCTCATTCTTGATATGTTTGTTCAGTATCTCCAATTCATAATTATCTTTTCTCAGGGTTTCTATTGGAGGTTCTTGTGGACTGAGGGATCTTTCTTGATTTTCTGAGGCCTTTCTTTGCAGAGATTCCACATAATCATATATTTTCTATTGAGTTGGGTTTATATCAGGATTTCCTCTGTTAGGGTCTTCTTGAAATTGATGTAAAGGAGATCTGTCAACTGGTGTTTGAACCAGATTTTTTTAATCTTCAACATTTATAATTCCTGTTTCTTTAACCAATGTCTTTTTAATTATTCCTTTGAGTCTAGAACTTCTCCTTAACTTTGGTGGATTTTCATTTTCTTCATCAGTATATTCACTTCTTATCTTCTCTTTTCTCTTGACCTTAATCTTCTTCCTAATCTTTGTCAACTTTTCATAAATAAATTCTTCACTCTCTTCTTGTTATGATGTATCATGTTTATGTTCAACAGCTTTATCAGTTTTTCTTCTCCTGCTTCTTCTAACAGTATCTTCTTTAGATGATGTTTCCTATAGCTCTTGAAAATTATTTCTTAAAATAAACTCTTCCCAGTTATCTCCTATTTTCTTCAAATGGAATTCAATCAGAATTTTAACTAAACCATGGTGGTGTAAAGTAGTTTCTAGAAAGTGGACTCTTTTTTGAACATTGGAAGCCATTCTTTTAAAGCTATTAAGCAAGAAGAAAGGTAGATTTATTTCTCCATCATTTAATAAATTCATTAACAGCCTGATATGATAAGCATACATTGTACCAAATCTACCTTCACATGTTATAATTTTTTTCAAAATTAATAACATGTTTGTCCATTTAGTTTTTAAAATTGTGCTCGAAATTCTTTTTCTAAATATTGTAATATCCATACCTGGATTCTTCAGCATTTGTTTCCAAGAATCATTATGAAACTCCTTATTCTTGAACCAACGTTCTCCTTGTCTTGGAAATTCTGTGGCTTCAGCTATAAATGACTTTGTTATGGTAAACTTAATATCTCCAACTTCCACTTCTGATCCATATGGAACCCATTGAATTTTTCTACAAAACAAAACCATCCAACTTTTTTTAATAGCCCTTTAACTTGTGGGTATCCTTCTAAGTACCTGACTCTAATTGGTTATGTTCTTACAATTAACCCCATTTCTTTATGTACAGATTACTTCCTTTTCTTAGCTGTAGGGTCTGATGCTTTGTTCCTGATCCTGTGCCTGAAGAAAGAGTAGTTGCTAAAGGATGCCTCACCTTTAAAATGACTTCTATGTTCCTATAGATGAACTGGTTATAGAATGTAATGGTAGTGAGTGAATGAGTTGGTGAATGAATGAGGTGATGGGAAAATTATGAAAATAACAAAGTTGAGGGTTTGATATAGAATGCAAATACCTGCAAAGAGATTTATGATGATCTTCATAATCATAATTAAATGATAAAATCTTTTAAAGACATGGCCTAATAAGTCACGTCTAATATTTTGACCGTTAATCACTTAATTAATGATGAACCGTTATGGAGCATAGGGTAAGGGATATGGTTGAGGTGTTTTTATGATAAAGTAAGATCAATTCAAATGATAGATTTACTTACGAGACATATGATTAAGCATATCGTATATTTTTCATGTTTTTATATTTTTTCTATCAAAATAACTTTACACAATTTACCTCAGACCTTTTTGACTTTGATGCTTGTTACGTTTGTCCTTCATTTGTGGAATGTTGATCTTTTAAGCTCCATAGTCTCCTTTGACTATCATCCTTTGTTTATTGAAGTAAGTTGCAGAGTCAAATTAGCTGCAGAACAAAATTGGCTACAGAACAGGCAGCTGTAGAATGTACCTGTCAAAAGATTATGAAATATGGATATGGAATTGAATGAGATGGAACATGAGTATGGAATGGAATGAAATATGAATGAAGTGAAGTTTTGAATGAAAAATGAACTTGATTAATTGTAATATTTAGTTGTAGAAAAAGAAAAATTGAAAGTATAGGGTGTCAGAAAAATTCTGATTTTCGCCCTGCACTTTCTATATAAATATGCCAATTACTAATTGGTTTTCATATATATATATATATATATATATATATATATATATATATATTATTTTTATTATTATTATTATTTAATCAATGAAGAAAAATACAACTAAGTTAGTGAAGAAGAAGGATTCTTCTTTACTAACTTCATATCAATGTTATCTTGCAATTTTCTGAAAAATTCTTCTCTTGAAAGTGGTTTATGATACAATTTCAGTCTGTGCCCATTCAAAAGAAATGATACCTTCCCTTCATCTATTGTTTTGATCTTTATTGCTCCATTTTCAACGATTTTCTCAATTTCATATGGCCCAAGCCAATGGGTTTGAAATTTACCTTGAAAGTCCTTGAAATTTGAATCAAACAAGAGTGCCTAGTCACCTTCTTTAAATTTATTTTCTTTTATATATTTTTCATGCCATATAGTTCTTTTTTGTTGGAATATGCTTGTTCCTTGGACTGCATCTTGTATGATCTCATCCATTTCATTAATTTGCTCCAGTTTGTGCTTTTGTGCTTCTGTCAAATCAAGTCCTAATTGGACTGCCATCTTGAAAGTTTGGATCTGAAACTCTATGGGAAATAGGACTTGTTTTCCATAAACAAGTTCATAAGGAGTGTGTCATGTTGTGTTTCTCCATGTAGTTCTGTAGGCCCATAAGGCTTCAGGAAGCCTTTCTGCCCAATCTCTTCTATGTAAATGAACAGTCTTTGTAAGAATCCCTTTGATCACCTTATTGGTAGATTCCACTTGGCCATTTGCTTGTGGATGGTAGGGATTATATTTCTTGTGCCTGATTTTGTATTACTATACCATTTGCTCCACAAAATTTGATGTGAATTTAGCTCCTTGATCTGTGAAAATTTCTCTTGGGACACCAAAATGAGTAAAAATATCCTCAATGAGAAAATTAACTACAAATACTTCATTATCAAAAAGTAATTCCTTGGATTCTACAGATTTAGTGACATAAACAGTGCAAACTAAGATATACTTATTTTGTTTTGATGGAAGATTAATAGGTCCTACAAAATCCAAAGCCCATTTCTCGAAAGGTTCAATATGTACCTGAGGTTGTAATGGCATTTCACTTGAAGGAGAAGGTTTCCCTACCCTTTGGAAACTGTCACACCTTTTTACATATTCTTTAGCATCTTTAAAGATGGATAGCCAATAATATCCTAGATGAAGGATTTTATAATTTTTCCTCTTGTCAACAAAAATTCCACCACAACGTTCATCATGACATGCCTTAATAATCTCAAGCATCTCATCTTCTCGAATACATCTTCTGATAATAAGGTCTAGACCTGTCTTGTATAATTCATTAGCGATCCATGAAAATTTTTCACTATCATAAATGATTCTTATTTTATCTCTTGCATTCATAATTTAAGGAAACTTTCCTGAAACCAAATAATTGGTAATGTTTGCAAACCAGGGAGTTTGACTATTTATTGCAAAGTGATATTCATCAAGGAATTTATCTTCAACTGGAGTATTGTATTTAATGTTTTGGAGTCTAGATAGGAAATCAGCCATTGTATTTTTTTTTCAGGCCTATCTAGAATGGTGATGTTAAATTCTTGTAAAAGAAATAACCATCTTATGAATCTTCCATTAGTGATTGATTTATTCATTAAATATCTAATTGCAGAGTGATCTGTGTGAACAAAGGTTTCATAGCCTGTTATATAATGTCTGAATTACTTATAGCGTGAAAAACAACTAAGAATTATTTTTTAGTTACATTATAATTCAACTCTGAAGGAGTCAAATTTTTACTTGTATATTAGATGGAATAAGGGATCAGGTCATTTTATCCCAACACAGCTCCTAGGGTTGTATCTGAGGCATCTATTGAGATATGAAAAGGTAATTTCCAGTTAGGTCCCCTTAAAATAGGTGCTTTAGATATTTTTGTTTTCAGGGTTTCAAATTCTAACTGGTAGTCAAAATTCCATTTGAATTCACAGTCCTTGGTGAGTAGTTTGAAAAGTGGAGATGCTATCTTGGTGAAGTTTTCTATAAATATTCTATAGTATCTTGTAAATCCTAGAAAAATCCTAACATATTTTTGACAACTTGCAACTAATAGTCTAGAGATGACTTCAACTTTTGACTCATTAACTCTAATCCCATCTCCTGAGATATGATGTCCTAGGACAATCCCTTCAATAAAAATCATGAAACATTTTTCATGACTTAATGAAAGGTTTTCTTTTTTAAACCTTTTTAGAACTTTTTCCAAGATTTATAAGGCTTCTTCAAATGTATTACCATAGACTATGAAATAATCTATATATACTTCTACACAATCATGTATTAGATCTGAAAAGATTCCCAATACTGCCCTTTGGAATGTTGCAGGTGCATTGCACAATCCAAAAGGTAATACTCGGTAGGCATAAGTTCTGTAAGGATAGGTAAATGTGGTTTTATCTTGATCCTCAAGTGCAACCTAAATTTGATTATAACCATTGAAACCATCCAAAAATGAAAAGTACTTTTTTCCTGCTAATGTATCTAACACCTGATCTGTAAAAGGTAAAGGAAAATGATCTTTAAGAGTAGCTTTGTTTAATTCTCGGTAGTCAATGCATACCCTCCATTTACCATTTTTCTTGGGTACAATCACCAAAGGAGAAACCCACTTACTATCTGAAATGGGATAAATAAAGTTGACATTTAACAATTTATGCACCTCTTCTTTAACAATCACCCTAAGGTTTGGATGCATCCTTCTTTGAGGTTGTCTGACTGGTTTACAATTTTCCTCTATGTAGATATGATGAGTGCAAGTCTTAGGGTTAATCCCTTTCATATCAGTATATTCCCATTCATATGCAGAGGAATGTCTCTATAATATTTTGACTAGCTTCTCTTATTGAGATTTTTCCAGGTTTTTATTTATTTTTAATGTTTTTCCTGGAAATATTTCAATTATAGAGTTGCCAAATTCTTCCATGGAGTAAAGAGACATTCGTCTTGATGGAAAAAATTCAAAATTTAATTCTTCTTGAAATTTTTCATGTTTGTATTCTGAAGAAGATTCATGATTTTCTAAGACATTTAGAATCTGACTATCTTCACTGGTTTTTGAAATAGTGAAGAGATGTTGTATATCTTCTTCATCATCAATCCATTGATTATCATCTATTTTTGTGATTGTTATTGTTGGAGGATACAAAGTAAATTTATTGGTTGAACTACCATCAGAGATGTACATATCACTGGATCTACAGTTAATGAAGGCATCAGCTGTAGCTAACCAAGGTCTTCCTAGTATAATAGGATGTCCTCCTAGATCATTTTTAGGAGTTAGGATCATGAAATCCACAGGGTATTCCCAAGAATCAAAGGATACTGAAATATCTTCTAATACCCCATATAGTTTGATTACAGATCTATCTACTAACTGTAGTAATGCGGCTGTATAAAGAAGATTAGGAAGCTTTAGTTTTTCCATGGTTTGCTTACTCATGATATTTATTGGTGCTCCTAGATCAATTAATGCGTTTGGTATTTCAATTCCATTGATATGTTTTTTGACAACTGGACTTCCGGGATCTAGATATTTTGGAATAGAAATCTTTCCCATCGTTATGTTTGCTATTTTTCCTACCAGTTGTATTATTTTTATCTCTTTTATTTTTCTTCCTGGTTTTTTCATACTCAAATCCTTATTGTTTTAGCTAGGATTGGGATTTCCTTGATGGCTTGTAATAATGGAATCTTAATACAAACATTTCTCAGTTCATCTAGGAAATCATAGTTAGGCATCATAATTTGTTTCTCTACACCTTTATCAATTTGTAATCTTTCAGGAAAATGAGGTGTAGTAGTAGATGTTGATGGTTGCTCTAACACAGGAGTTGAAATCACTGGTTATTTTTGTTTTTATTTTTCAATATTTTGGTTTTGAAGAGATGTGCTTTCTTCAAAACTTTTGTTCACCCATAGAGAATACTCCTCAGAATTATTTTGTTCTTGTATAATTACAGAAGGCTTCCTCTTTTCAAGTATTCTTCCAGACCTAAGTTGGACATCATTAACGTCTAAAGGAGTAATCAAATAAGTTGGAAATTGTTGTCCTTCTACCATATATGTATCCTGAGGATTTTTATTGTTGGGGTTTGGTATTGGTTGGGCAGGTAACTGGTTTGATTTCTGAGGAAATGGTAATGGAAGTGGTGGATTTTGATTCTGATTTTGAGGTTGTGGATTCTGATGAGGATTTTTTTGAGGAGGAAAATTTGGATATGATGGATAAGATGGATAATATGGTGGATATTGATAATACTGAGAGAACCTAACATAAGGATTTTGTGCTCCTTGAGCTCAAGATTGAGATTGATTTTGAAGTTGGGGCCAAGGTTGTTGCCAAGAATTCCAGTTTGGTGGGGGTTGATTATACATTTGATTATTAAACCCTTGTTTTCGAGGTCCCTGCCAAGGTCTTCTAGAGACAAAATTAAGAGATCCTGTGGAATTTGTGGTTGTTTCTTCTTGAAATACATATTTAAGGCCAAGGATTGAAGGACAATTCTTGGTCTCATGATTTTCTGAACAAATTGCATAGGTCTCTATTACTTTTGCATCAAGAGGACACTCTCTTAAGGCATGCTTATTTCTACATTTGTGACAAAATATTGCTAAGGCATCAGTTTCAGTTTTCTGCTTTTTTTGTAGCTTAAGGGTATCTATTTGGTCACTAAGACTCCCTAGAGTATCAACTTTGAATTAATCAAGCATATTTACTATTTCTGCCCTACTTAATATTTGAGTTGCATATTTGTTTACCATTGCAAGGGCAAGGTCTCTTGGTCCTTTCAGAATTTTAGATTTTCATCTTGAGAGATTAATACACGGTTCTCTTATATCAGGTATTGAAAGTTGAGATATATCTCATTTCCCCATCATGTTAAGGATATCTATCCATTCATCTCTAATTGTTTTTAACAAAAAGATATTTTAAAGTATCTTGACCTAAATTTTTCATTTTTTCCCTTTTAATGTTATAGTTAAATCTTTCAAGTAAATCTTCCATACTTTCGTCCTCTTTTTACATCATTTAGAGCACTTATTCCTTATGGTTGACTGGTATACAGTAATCCATATATCTGTCTAGGAACACTTTCCTCATATCATTCCATGTCCCAATAGACCCAATGATTAGAGTCGTAAACCATCTTAGTGTTGCTCCTTTCAATGTTGAAGGAACAGTTTAAGTTTTTGAGCATATTGAAGATAGCCATAAGTTCTGCATAGAACTTCAAATTCAAATGAGAATGTCTCTGGGTCTTCACTTTTCAGTCCATGAAAATTTGGACGAACGGAGGGTGAGATATTTTTCATGGTAGCATTTGTTTCTTCATCAATTTTAGGGAATCCAAAGGAGCTTTCAATTCCCCTTCCACCTCTACCTCCTTCTGCATTTCTTCTACCTCTACCTCCCTCTGCATTTTCTCTTCCTCTGTCTCCTCCTCTACCTCTACCTCCTCCAAATAGCAAGTTTTCTCCATTAAATATTTCTCCTTCCCCTTCTCCTTCTTCTCCCCTTCCTGCCATGATAGATTATTCCAAACTAATATAAGGTTCAATATGGAGAACTAATTGTTCTTTTGGTTCTTCTATCAAGGGTATATTGAAGAAAGATTCCTCCTCTTTCTCTTCACTAAGGATTTGTAATTCTTCTGCTGGAATATATTCTCCTGTGGAAGTGAAAAAGGTTATTCCTCCTGTAGGATTCCTTGGATCTTCTTCCTCTAGAATTACTTCAGTGGATGAAGTGGGAGGTATTCCTGATTGGATATTTGATCTTAAAACTTCTGGAAGCCTATGACCAGTATATTATGGAATATAGGTTTCATATGGAGGTGTCCTACCTCTTGGTCTTGGTGAAGTGAGTGGTATTGTGGGGATTAAGCTTCTGCCTCTTATAAATCTACCCCTGGAGTCTCTTTCTCTACGCATATCATTATTTTTGGGATGTAAGAAATAAGGCTACCTAGTTACACTTCCCCGACAACAGCACCAAAATTTTTAGTCAATTTAGTGTCCTAAATTGTTAACATAAATTATCGACCAGGGCTAGTAAACTGATGAAGTGTAATGCACTGTATGTGCCTAAGTGTCTCTTTTTCTTACTTCGTTGTTTTAATGTTTTGTTGATGTTTTTGGAATTTTTATATTTTGATCCTTAGAATTCTATTCTAAACTAGAAATATGAGATTAAATCTATTTAAAAAGGAAGGAAAAAGAAATGTTTTCAAATGAATTAAAGCAGAGTTTTATTTACAAGTTTTTGTAGTCTATTTCCTAATTAAGAAATGATGAAAACTAGAAATCCTAATCCTTGGATATTGCAGCTTAATTGAAGATTTAAGAAATGAAAACAACTAATAACTCAAACATTATAATTGAATCCTATTCATTCAATTAGGGTTTATTGGAATAGTTTTTGAAAGAGATTAATTGCAGTGTAATGAGGATCTCCTGTGACATAAAATAAAATGCTGAAACAATCAATAACTTAAAGACATTATAACTGAATCATATTCATCCAATCAAGGTTTATTGGAATAGCTTTCGAAAGAGATTAATTGTAGTGTAATGAGGATCTCCTATGACATAAAATAAAATGCTGAAACAATCATTGTACTTATAAGTCACTCATTATTATTCAATAAACTAAACCCAGGGAAACACAATGAATGTGAAATAACAAAGCAATCTTGAAAGCATGAAGTAAAGAAAGATACTAAAACAAAAATTAAAGTGACTTAGCTAGAAAACACATGAAACCTCCTCGAATAGCAAGGGCCCTCTGCTACCAATTCGGTGTAATCCTTTAGCTCCTTAAAATTGTAATCAAAACATCATCAAGGCTAATATCCTTTTATTAAAATAGTGCTTTAAAAACAGAGTATCATTGTAATTCCGAATATGTTATCAACCGTCCTTTCTCAGTTCTACAGAGCTTAACTTATATGAAAATTCATAATTAATGTAAAAAAAAATAGGTACAGGTGTAATCTTCAAGTTAAAAATGAATTGAGACTCTTTTGAGACTCATGATTTGTTGCAAAGAAAATCAGGAGTCCTAATTCCTGTAGAAAACAATTTCTTTGAGTCTTGTTTTGACCATTGGATTAGACACCTCCAGTTGTCGATTCAATCCTCGTGGATAGGAAGGAATCATGTAATGAAGATTTGAGAACTACCCGTGTGCACCTTTTCTCCAATTGACACCTTCATCATACTTAAACACAAAAATAGCTGTGGAACGCTTGATTGGCTACAAAATCCCTGTATTCTATAGCTAAACTGTTGAAAATTATTAAAATAGTAAAAATCATGAAAATACAACTTGTTAATCATTTGTATGTAACCTTTAACCAATATTAATTATTATTCATTGATTTTTAGGCTTATGAATTGATAAAGAAATGATGAAATGAAGTGAAGGTTCGCAAAAGAGAATTCCATTCTACGCCTCAACAAGTTATTCCATTAGCTTCAAGGCTATCAAAAATTCCTGTCTAGCCTCTTCTACTCCCAAATTGGTCAAAATATAAAGAGGTTATCAGCCTCCTTAGATTTTTTGGTAATCGCACCACAAATTCCCCAAAATCTAGAATCGCCCTATAAATTTGCCCTGATATCAGCTATCCAAGCAAAAAATTTGCGAATTTTTAGGCGAAATTGTGGGACAGTTAAAATTCCCAATAACTCCATAAATATGAATTTTAAAGCATATTTTTTTATTGTCTAATTAAAAATAGGCGGCATACCTCCACGCCCCCGGTCCTGAGCAAATGTTCGTATGGTGTAAACATATGGGGGGTCATGGCTAATCCCTGGCCCCTTCCCCAACTTTCGCCGCACATAAAATTTATATAACGTCTTAGTTGCATAGTTGAATAAGGAATAATGTAGCCTGAGTTGTGAGGGTGTTGCACTATTTTCATTCAGGTTCGGTGTTCGAATTCGATGCAGTGCAGTTTGGAATACTAGCCAAATTTTGATGGCCCCTATGTTGCCACATGGTGACCTCTTGTTGGGCCACATGGCATCATGTGGTTGGCCATGAACCACCCAATAAAATTCACCCACAATGGAATCATTTAGGGCTTGCCACGTGTCACGTTGTGCTAGGCCCAAAAAATATTGAATTTTGACCAACCAGAATAGGCCACGGGGTAGCTTGCCACTGGCCCAAAAATTTTCCAAGTTACTTTTCATTTTTGAAAAAAATCCGCGTTTGGGAAAGCGAACAGAGCTCATTTCCAGGAGCATATTTTGTCAATTTTTTGCAAAACAAGTTCTTCAGATTTAGAACAATGAGATATATGCACTTATTCAAGTTCCACACCATTCTGAAAACTTCCATTTTGAGCATATTTTTGAGCACTTGATCATTCTGTGTCTTACTTTGTTGCCTTTGCATGTGTACACTAGTTTTTTTCATAGAGTTAATTCATAGTAATGGGCTTCTGAAATATTTACAATCTCGTTGTGCACCCTTCCATGTTGAGCCTTCAATTTACATTTTTTCTACCCTCATTACAACAATTTCCCATGCCCATTTCTTTCCCATCAGAGCTTAAAATATAAGGGAATGACATCTTTGATTCTCTATTTTCTTTGATTCAAAAAGACGTGCACAAAATGAGAATGTTATATTAAATGAGCTAGTGTCTTTAGTGCATTGTTGCAGGGCTTCTTCTTTGCATCTACCAACTCTGAGATAATGAACTCAAACCTCAGTTTCCAACCCATCCAACCTTATTCAATTCCTTGTACTTCTCCACTAAATACATGCAATATCGTAATATAAGACCATTCATACCCTAATATCCTTGTCTCTCTTTTTTAATCATCTTTGTGCCCTTATTTCTTTGACCTCTCTCGAATACTTGAGTAATAGACAATGACAGCCCCTTATATCGTAATTTTCAAAAGCCATTTGATATAATTTATGATATTGATATCCTTCAATATGCAAACCTCTGATATGACGTCATTTAGCACTATGTGGAAACTTCTTAGTGGTGAAATGTGTCACCTAGATTTGGCCCACTATGAAATCCAATAATATTGAATATGTCTCCTAGGTGTCATTTGATACTACCACGTCATGTTGGGTGTGGAGCTTGATTATCATCCTGATATAGAGGTCATTGTTTCAGCCCAATGTATACCCCAGGTAGATTTTAGACGCGTCCATACGGGGGGTATTGACCACCATGCAAGGGTTTGGGGTGGTTTAGGGGCCAATGGTCCCCCAGCAGGGGTTCATGGGCAGTTCCCCCTAAGATAAAAATATATGTCAAATTTCCTTGTAAAGTATTGTAATTTCGTGGTCAATATAGGTTGTTCATTAGGTAGATAATCTAATGGTAGAGGTTATGTTTAATATAGGCTTCTTTTCCCTAGAAGGAAACCCCTCTATTGTATGAGGGAATTGTATTGCGGTTTTGTGTTGAGAGTGTATTCTAAGCAAGATAGAGAAACGGGGATTGTGTGAGAGAGTAGAGGATATTGCAACAAATCTACTATAGGTTGTGTCTCTTCATTTTGCTAGATAATATAAAGGAATAATTGGTTGTTTCTCTGTGGACGTAGCCCAATATGGGTGAACCACATATATTTGTGTCTCTCTTGTTTTATATGTTTTATGTGTTTTTATTTCCACATGTTTTTATGTGTTCTGTTTCTATGAAATATATAATTTTCTAAAATTTCATGCTTCCATCAGTTGCCACTACAGCTTCTTAGAACCAATCTCATGTTGGCATGTCTCCTATCAGAGGAGAGAAAAGAGGACCCGCTAGACCTTGGTTTCACAGTAGAATCATTTGTTAATTTATTTTCAACATTTTTCTGTGCTTTTTAACATTGTCATTCTGAGTGGATATCGTAACCTCTCAAAAAATGTTTGTTACGAATGTTTATTATTCCAATATCCTGAGCCTCTAATATTCCGATACCTAATAACATTTTCTCTCTAATGTTTTAAGATCTAATATGCCTCATAATTTGATTCTCATATATGTTGCTATGCCTCATGCTCAAATGTTTAGATATTCTAGTATGCCACCTCATCTGATGTTCTGATATGGAAGTATACATGTTATTCCGATGTTCGGATATTTGGGACCTCTGATATTCTGATATTCGATATGCATGTTTCTCTGATGTTTGGATATCCCAGACCTCTGATATTCCAATATCTTATGTTTTATCCTTCTCAAGGCTCCAAAACCCTGAACTTCAAAGGACCATATATTTTGATCGAGGTTTTGAACTTACGCATACTGCTGGAAATATCTTCGAGAGAAATTTCCACTAGGTATGGCATGATGTAGGCTTGGAGTACTTTTTCTTCCTATGAGGTGACTGCAAAATCTATGCCACACTTTTCTTCTTGACTCTTATTCTTGTGCTTGGAATGTTGGGTGCCTAACCACCATAGTTATCATTATATGGCTTCTAAGTAAGCTTGCTACTATGATGATTCTTTACTAGAAGGCTACATATATTAATGGATCACCATCGACTCTTGTTGACATCAATTCTAACACTAACACATCCACCCATTTTCCAACAGTTCCCCCTTTGGTATTGATGGGAACACTATAAGCTCTCATTCGTGTTAGTCATGATCGTCTTCCATTATCTCTTCTTCCCCTTTGTCATCAATGGAAAAGAGTGCTTCTTGAATACTTCCCCTGAAAAATTGGATTCTACACTACCATGAGTCCCACATGTTCAGTAGTTGCCACCCCTTACAAAAATGAAGTAATTTGGAGGGAGGTTTCACAAATTCTATCTTTTTCTTGAGATATTGAAATGGTTCTCCTACTAGTGGCCTGGTAAATACATCTAAAAATTGTTCTTTAGTGGTCACATACTCAATTCTGACCACAGTGGTTGTAACTTGTTCCCTTAAAAAATGAAACTTGATCAGGATGTTCTTGTCTTTGGATGCATGGCGAGATTTTTAGAGATATCAATGGAACTTGTATTATCACATAGTATTGGAATAGGATCAACCAACTCTACATTCATATCCTTCAAAGTCGACTAAATCCATAAAATTTGTGTGCAGTAAGTGGAAACAAGAATATATTCTTCTTTAGTGGTCGATAAGGAGATGGAGGCTTATTTCTTGCTAGACCATAACACTAAGCATCTCCCCAAGAAGAAATTTGCACCTAAAGTGATTTTTATTTCATCAATATTGCTAGCCCAATCAACATCAGTATATGATTCCAACTTAAATTATTTTCTTTTAGCATACTAGATCCGATATTCTGCTGTCCCTCGAGGATATTTGAATATCCTCTTCACAACAACAACATGAATTTTACGAAGGAAATCTTGAAATCTGACCACAATTCCTACAACCTGCATGATATATGGCCTTGACGTTGTAAGAAAAAGAAAACTTGATATCATGGATTTGTATTTTTTCTTATTTACTAGAGGTGTCTCATCTTCTTTGGATGGTTTGCAACCTGTAACAATGGGTGTGCTTACTGGTTTGTAATCTTCTAACCCAAAATTTTGTGGATTTCCTCAGAGGTATTTGGATTCGGAGATAAAAATTGTCTTTTAAGATTGAGATATTTTAAATCTAGAGAAGAAGGACAAGTCTCCAATATATGGACATTTCAAACTCTGATTGCATACATTCTGCAAATTGATGCCCCAATAATTCCACATTGTTGCCAAATATTATTGCATCCAAATAAACCACTATAATCAGTAGATGGTCACCTTCAACCTGTATGTACAAATTAATATCCACAGTGCCCTTTTTAAAACATTTCTACTAAAGGTATTTATCCAGCCTCTCGTACCTAGCTCTAGGAGTTACTTTGAATCCATATAGAGCCTTTTTCAGTTTTCACACCAACCCTTCCACTGTGGTGAGCATAAAACCTTCTGGATGCTCAATGTAAACATCTTCCTCTAGATCTCCATTAAGGAATGAAGACTTCACATCCATTTGATATAATTTTATTTTCTTATGACTGGTAAAGAATTAAAAAATTATGATTGCTTCTAGTCTAGCCACTATCTATTCCCTCCATGGCTCGTAAAGGTATCCTCAAAATCTATTCCCTCTATCTGGGCATATCCTTTGTAGACTGAACATGCCTTATTCTTGATTACTTGAGCTTCTTCATTCATATTGTTTTTTAAAACACATTTGGTACCAATGACATTTTTCTCTTTAGGTCTTGGAAGCAACTCTTGAGTATCATTCTTTTCAATTTGGTCAAGTTGCTCATTCAATTCTCTCCCCCATAATTTTTCCTCACAACCTCGATTGAGATCCGTGAGTTCAGTATATGATGGTAGAGCCAGATTTGAGCGGATTGGACTTCCAATGAGTTTTCTTGAGGTTTGAACACCATTTATTTGGTCTCCCAATATTTGACTTTCATGATGCTCTTTCTATACATAATTGGAGGGTGTCTTTGGCTTTGAGGTTTTGTTTAACTTCTCGTGTTCATAATATGATCTTGCTTCTTCTTGGTCTAAGCCCCCCATCTTTGAATTTGGTTCATCTTCACAGTTTATGTATGCTCTAGAGGATTTAGGTTTCGCACCCATCTCATCCACTATTACTTAAATCAAATACTCAATCATCCTTGTCTACTTATGATAACATTTAAATCCTTTTCTCTAAATAGAGTACCGAAGTAATATTCCCTCATAAACGTGAGAATCAAACTTCCCAAGATTCTTATCATTTCTTTGAAGAATAACTAGCTTGCAAAAACCTTAATATGTTTAATCGATGTAGGTCTTACCTTCCACAAATTATATGGAGTTTTACTACTATTTGGACTTACTTGAGTTTTGTTGGACATATATACTTTCACTTGTGCCACTTCTCCCCAAAAGGTGTGTGACACGCTTGCTTCATCCAACATTGCTCTGGCCATTTCTTGAATTATTCTGTTCTTCCTCTCGGCCACTCCATTTTGTTGTGGTGTTCTTTCCACTCAATACTTCCTTTTGATTCCACACTCTTCACATAATTCCTAAAACTCTCCTGAGATGTACTCTCCTCCTCTCTCTGATCTTAAGAATTTTATCTTCAAGTCTTTCTCATTTTCTACTTGAGCCTTACACTTAAAGAAATGCTTGAATGCTTCTGATATTTGTTTTAGAAGAAAAATCCAAGTGGCTTTGGTGAAATCATAAATGAGTAGCATGAATTATGTTTCTCCTTTATAGGTATTTTCTCTAGTTTGGCAAAAAATGTTTGTGTTTATGAGCTCCAGGCGCTTGAATGAGGAAAATTGTTTTGTCTTGAAATGTGTCCTAGTATGTTTTACAAACTAACATGAATTAAAAATTGATTTATCATGCTTTGACAATATTGGTAGTCCTTTAAATACTCCCATATTGCTAACTTTTACCAAACTGTGAAAATTCATATGCCCTAGCGTTTTGTGCCACAACCTTGATTGACGTTTTCGGCTTAAATAGTAGTTGACCCGAGAATCATAAAACATGAATACATTATTGAGGGTTATGATTTCCCTTCCCACCCATTTTTTGTTCTTCGTGTTTCATATCTCACAATATTTCAATCGAAAGGTCAAATCGTAGCCATTATCACACATTTGGCTAACACTAAGCAGATTTTTCTTGATATATTCTACATATAGCACATTTTGTGTTTTCGTCTTTGGATCGAGAATAATTACACCTTTACCTTTAATTATTGGTGGATCATTTTTTCCTTTGTCCTTTTCCTTTGGTGACAAAAAATTTCTTTTGTCCCCAGGCATGATTTTGGAACAACCACTAACCACATACCATTTATTTTCTTGATTGTGAGCTGATAAGGCAAGTCTACACTGCATTCTCTTCTCATTTATTTGCTTCTACATCCCCTTGTCCTTTTGGATAGTTATTTGTGTGACATATTCCAACTTGGACATGTATTCAAACCTACATCTACACTCACTAGATTTGTGCCCAAAAGTAATAAATTTGATGCATTTTACTTCACTTAGAAAAGGAGAGAAGACATTTTTATTTCTAATAGAGGAGTTTGGAGATTTAAAATTATGATATTTATTACATCTACAATTTTTATCTCTTTCAACTTTGATCATTCTACAATCAACAACTTTGTGTCCAAATATATGGCACTTATAAAAATGACCATAAAATAAACAGGCATGCTTATTGCAGAAAATCTTACATATTTGTGCATGAGAGTAACTTGGATGCCTAGTTGATCGATTAATTCTCCATTGTTGATCTCCTTTTTTTCCTTTTGTATTTTTATTTTCATTGACTTTTTGTCGATGCCTCTTTTAATAACCCCGTGATTTTTCGAATCCTGTGGGCCTGAATCTCATCTTCCTCATGGAATAATATTATTCCTTAGATTATCCTAGACCTATTCTTACTAATGAGGTCCTTTGGTTCCTTAGAACCTGATCTAGTTTTCTTGTCCCTTTATCGAACTTCTCATTTAAACCTCTCTCGATTTTCATTTCTTTCCAGATCCGTTCTTAGAGAGACAAACTCTACCTCAATAATTTCACAGTTATCTTCCCATTCATGTATTAGATCTTGAAGTAACTATTACTTTCTCTTTTATTCTTCTAGTTCAACTTTTATAGATGAAAAGTTGTCCCTGCATGTTCTTGAGATTGTTTCCTTTCTTAACTTGAGCAGCTCGTGTCCTAAATATTTGTTCTCTTCTTCCAATTTCTCACATGCTCCTTTTTTTTCTTCTAGAAGAAGAACTAGGTCATTCTTTTTCTTAATACTCTCTTCAATTTTTTCTTTTCGGTAAGAAAACTCCTCATTATGTGAGTTGTACATTTCTTCTTCAACATACTAGATCTTTTTCCTTTAGCAACTTACTCTTCTTCCTTTCTTTCCTTAAATCATCAAGGGCACAAATGAGTTCACCTTAAGGTAAACTACTACTTATTTTTCTTCATCTTCAAAGTCAAAAATACTCTATTTCCTAAAGTTTGTTCCGAGGGCCATAAGTAGATGCATATTTGCATCATCCTCCGAGGAGTTCTCGCTATTTGACATTGGTGCTGAGCTATCTTATTTGGAGTAGAAATAATTTTTCTTGTAGAGTCTTTTCATATGTTGATTTAAGATTTGTTCCCTGATTTCTAATCATCATCCTTTTCAGTACTTTCTTTATAAGGGAATTTGGACAAAAAATATCCCACTCTACCACAATCAAAACATTTAAATGGCATTTTCCTTTTATATGTTCGTTAGCCAAGCTTTAGTTTCCTAGCCAACTATGCCAAGCTAGAGCATTCTAGATGTTTTTCGAGCTTCTTACCATTTTTGTACACTTTAAAGGATATTTCCTTTGATTCTGAACATGAAATAGATATGTGACATTCAAGAAATATCAGTAATAGGTCATAATTTTTCTTTTTCATCTAGGCACGACTTAATAATATTGCGTGTATTTAAAAATATATTAATAGAAAAAAATAATAATTAATATAGATAATGTGGTTCATAAATAAACTATTTCAATGCCCATAATTCAGTAAAATATTTCAATGCCAATTTTGTATATAGTATATATTATATAAATAATTAAAAAAAAAAACTATGGCCTAAATATTTTAAAACATTTCAAGTAGCTTTATTAGCTCTTTTCCTGATATACTTTTCTGTCAATTTTGTTTAAAATATAAAAAATATTTGTTCTTCTTATATATTTAAGTTGATTAGTGCCACAATCCTTATGGAAAGTGAATTTATCTATTTATCCATTGAAAAATACAAATAAAAAAATTATATATATATATATATATATATATATATAAACGTTTTTTAAATCTTATGAACCATAAATTATTTATATGGTTGGGTGTATACAAATATATCCCATAATCATTTTCTATATCATTCATCAAATCGAATCAAAACGATGAATATAATTACCTTAAGGTGCATGTTGTAACTCCCCCTCTTATATTAATATGATACAACCGATTCTTACTTTCCACTCTTGTCTATGATGCATGATTTGATTTCTAGTATGCCTTAATCAACTAGATAGATTGTCTATCTGAAACACATGTTGTCCTTTGATGTTTGTGTTGTTTGATATCTTGTGCAGGTAACTAGGTGTTGGTGACATTGAGTATCTAAATAAGAAGAGAAAAGGAACAAAGGACTTGAGCGAGGAGAAACATCAGATCGAGGTAGGTCATCTATATATCATCCATGTCCATTCACAATCCAAGAAAGTACACATTAGATTGTTCCCTTTGTTACTAGACTCGTCCTAGGGCTAGAGGGATCGTCTCTATCTCTAGAGAGGATTTTCCTACATAACGAATTGGTGACTCAGCTAAGGAAGATTTCCTTTATTCTCTTGCTTTTACTCTTTATTTTTTCATTTTTTCGTCGATATTTTGTCGAGTGTCGATCTCCTTTTATCTGTGGCTTCTATAACTACTTACAGACATTCATCTCTCTGTTGAAGTGATAAGATTGGTTCCATGGGAGTAAATCTTTTCATTTTTTGTCCTTATCTTGATCAATATTGTTATTTCCTTGAGAGTCATGCCGATAAATGTTGAATTCATTTACACAATCTCTCTTTTCCTCTTCCAGTGCGGGTTATAGCCTCATGGCCGCACCGATTTATGTGTGTATATTTTTAGGGGTTCTTCCTGTTTGTTTGCGAGTGTGTATTATCCTTCTAAGTTTCTTTTCTTCTTGAATAACTCTTGTTCTTCTCTGTTCAGTGACACTTTTGACTCAAGTTCTCTAGTTTCTAGGTGTTTTTGGGTCGTTTGAATGTATGCATGCTTTCTTGATTTCCAGAATTGTTATTGAGTCGCATCTTGTTGTATCTTTCAGGATTTTTTCTAGATTGAGTTTACTTTTCATTGTATTCCCAAGATTAAAACTTTCAAGTGTTAAAATTGTATGTGTTTAAGTCTCTTTTCGCCCACAAGCATAGATTACATTGCTTGCTTTCAACTAAATGTTTTTCTTTGAGTGTTGATCAGTGTAAAAATGAAGGGTGTCTTGTTTTGGGGAAATGCGTTTAGGTCTCTCTTTGATTTTCATATATTTTTCTCTTGTAGCATTTTGAGATATTTCATTAGTACTCAAATCGAGTGATTACTTTTGGATTGTTTTATACATTTTTCATTGTGCTTATAGAAAAAAACAAAAACATTTTTTCTTTCATTTTTATTTAGAAATGAAAAGTTTCATTTCAATTTGCTTCTAGTGAATTTAGTGAAATATTAGAAAGTGAAAATATTTTTCATTTCAATTTAGGATTATGCACTTGAAGAAAAAGTGAAATGACATTCCATGCATTTTTTTCCTTTATGCGTTGACTATATGAATTTCTTCTCCGCAATTAATGTATTTTTCATTGAAATGAATGATTTCTTCTATCATATAACTACATATTAGGGATTTAGGTGACATCGGTAGGAATTTGAAACAGAGAAATAATTCAAGATAAACTTTTAAACTTATTGAATGAACCTAAGGAGAATTTGGAACCTAAATAATCACATTTAGAGGTATAGGCTAGAGACGTGTTTCGACGTCATAAAATGTAGGATTTGTCACTAATATTTTGCACTACAACCCGGGGGTGATATCCCGTCCCACGTACGGAAGTATATTGATGTACAATGAGTATATTTGGGATTCTCTCATCGAATGATTACACATCAGATAACACTACTACGAAATTTTAATCCCATGTACCATCGAGTATATTTTGGGGGACACCATTATTCTCCAAACCTTCCATAGGTAACCGAGTCTTCAGCCTTGTAAACATAATACATTAAACACAATATTCAGGGAGATTAGTTTTCGTACGTTAAGTCCTTGGTAAATATATTTTCTAAGCTGTATATTTCAGTTCACAGATACTTGGTAAACCATCTTGCCTAGTTTATCCCTTTTTTTAATTTTTAATTTATTTAATTTCAAAAATTTATTGGCCACGATAACATTTTACCCATGCTCATCTCCTTAGCTTATTTTAGGTTGAGATAAACGGAAAAAATTCCTGAGTTTACTAACCAATTAATCCCCTCATATAGGAATCCCGGTCCACCTCCTTCTTTTGGGAATGTTGGTGCTCCATATATGGAAACGTTGTCCCTCCAGTGATTAACCATTCATCTATTGGTTTGGTTATTTTCTACCCTTGTGGTTTCGAATGAGAAAACTATTTCAAAACTGAATTATCCTCTATCTAAACCATTTCAACCCCATGTTAATCTTAAGGTTGACCCCTCACCTTCTTTTCCCATTTCTTCACCTTGTTCTTCCTCTTCGCCTAGTGAAAGTCTGGATTCTAGTAACTAGGTGGCTAACAAGAAGAAGAAGAATAAGAAGCCAAAGAATAAGAAGGAAAATAAGCAAGGTCGAAAACCATCAACCATCGCTACCCATGTGATTAATATTGAAAAACCTCTCACTTCATCTAGCAAAGTCAAATTCCCTTGAAATCTATGTGACGATGACTATCTTCTTAGAGACTACCCTAGTATTCCAAAGGTGTTAGAAGTGTGGTCCGTTGGCGTGATTCATCCTTCTTCATCAACCTCTGGACATTATGTTGATGATGAAACTTTAGCTAGAGATAATAATACTTAAGAAATAGGATATGATCAAATTTCCCTGTAGGTTATGTGAAAGGAACCATCCCCTTCACCTTTGTCCCTATCTAGATGAAGCCTCTAAAGTGTTGGATACCCTTTAGACTTCTCACTCCTATCTTCCCATTGGTTACCATAATTTTTCTTTGAGTCTTGTGCTACTTGATCAAGTAATTGATCAGGATTCATCTCCGGTCAATTCCTCTCCCTCTGAAATTCAGTCTCATGAGTCCATTTCTAACCAATAATTGGTTGAGAAATGAGTTGACTTGATTGCACCCATGGATCATCAGGTATTTTCCATAGAGAGTGGATCTCATCCCACTCAGGTTCTTTTTGTTTCCTCTGATTCCCTGGGACTAGAAGGAGATCCTCCCATCACCATAGTCCAGGAGTTTGATCCTCCTCCTCTCATTCCTGAGGTTTAGGAGGGTGATCCTTGTACTCCCATAATGCAAGGGAAAATTCTTATTATTCCTATGACACCCCCTGCATGTAGTTTGGTAGCCTCATTTGATTGCAGTTGATTCACGATATATTGTCTTCCTTATTACATGCCCTTTTAGATCACTGTACATGCCTATAATGTTGCCATAGCAAGCACAATTATAGATGAAGGTGCATCTATCATTATTCTATCCTCAACTACCTGGAAATATTTTGTTTCTCCACAGACTAGGCCTATTACTCATAATTTGTATCTTTTAACAGAGGAACCAATCAACTGTTAGGGATCCGTTCAAAGTTTCTTATTGCTTTAGTAGGAAATATTTTCTATATAGACGTAATATTTGTCCAAGGCCCCTTGTATTTTAACTTACTCCTAGGGCACAACTATACTTACTCCATGGGAGCGCTTGTCTCTTCTATGTTTCGTGTGATCTATTTTCCACATGAAGGTTGAATCCTCACCATTCATCAACTATCGTTCGTTGGTCCCCATATGGCATATAGTCTACCACCATCAATTAATGGTCCTTATATGCTAGTGGTATCTTCCCCGCCATAGGTTAATTATGTAGCCACTTGTTGATTTCTCACATCTAGTGATAGTGTCATTATGTACAGTGCACTGAGGGAATTAGATCTCGATTTCCAAAATTATTTTCTCCCATAAGATGAGAACCTCTTGGAAGCGATGACCTCTTATATGTCTTGATTAGGTCTTAGGAGTGTAGTTCATTTTCTTGTGTCTAGGTCCTTAAAAAATGAAACAATCTCTTCAGAGAAAAGTTCTTTTCTTGTGTCAAGCTCTTTAAAAAATAAAACATGGACATTAGTATTATTTTCATTAATATCATTAACTAAAACATTGCATAAGAAACCTAACAAATAATGACCAACATAGTGAATATGTGAATAAGACGTAGTAAGAAAAACAAAACATCACATCAACGCCTAATAACAACACATATTGACACCAGATATAAGTGTAAACCCATAAAGGGAGAAAACCACAATTTTAGTGTTGTTTTGATGCAAAGGAAAGCTCCTACTCCTTATTACATCTGATTTTTTGTAGGCTCCAACCTACAGTAGGTTGCTACCTCAATTTTCTGCAAGCTACAACATGAAAGGAAGCTCTACTCTCATATGTTTTCTGAAGGCTACAACCCATAAGAGGCTCCTACCTCAACTAGCTCCAACTGAATATTTATCAAACCACAAATTGAAAGGAGACTACAATATGCTAATATAAAAAAGAAATAAAAATGTGCTAGTTTTCCTTGTCATAAATTTTGGATATCTCCATCCTCATTTCTGCCTCTTCTTCCATTCAAATTTGCTTCACATAGGCTTCATGTGTGGCACATAAATAATTCATAATACCTTTATAAGCTCTTACACATTCTCCAACTCTCTAACCTACATTTTTTCTACCAAAAACAACATCTTTTATAATAAAAAAATTTTGGTTGTTTGTATTCCACATAAGAATATCAGGTGAACATGCTTGACTCTTTTCCTTCCACTCATTCATTTACAATATCTTCATATTTAGAATATTGGAACATAAATAAGTTCTCCATCACATATTATTTCAGCCATATATAATTATTAGTTGCACTAATATAAAGATAATGTTAAAAGAAACATTATAACATCGCATCACATGCACACAGTTCAAGAAATATCCAATGTAAGAAATATTCACACAACATATGAAGGAAATTATAAAAAATCCTTGCAACCTTCACTCTCCAAAGTCATCAATATGATCAAAGCCATCTTTTCTTGATGTCATTTCGTAGATAACCTTAAGCCTTATTTTGTATTGGTCGCATGGAATTTTTCCTTTGCTCTCATGGAGTTTTTTGTTTGTTTTCATGGAGTCATACCTTTGCCTTCCATTACAAAAAATTCTTCATCATAACAACCTTTGTAGAATTCTTTCCTTTGACATAACCTCTACTCCTTTATTCAACTTGTTTCACTTTTGCTACTCATGTTCCTTTTCTAAAAATTTTCTACTCTTTTACTTTTGATGCTTGATCGAGGTGGCTCTATACACACTTAGAGGTCAAACAGGGCTTATAATAGCTCAAAATAAAGAGTGGTCAAATTTCTCTCGAACCAGAACCAGATCAAATTTCCAGTCACCTTGATACCAATGGTATGAACAAAACTCCAATCCAAGTTCATATGAAGCATATAGGGTTGGTAAAAGTGGGCATGTGAGATAGGATTAATGATCCTACAAGTTGGCCAAGTCTGGAGCATGGAACTTGGCTCCTTGTACTCCTATAACGTAAGGGGAAAATATTCTTATTCCTATGAAACCCCCTCCATGTAGTTTGGTTGCTTTGTTTGATTGGAGTCGATTCGCAGGATACCGTCTTCCTTCTTACGTACCCTTTCAGATCACTATACAAGCCTATAATATGGTAATACCAAGAAAAATTATAGATGAAGGCGCAATTTTCAGTATTATATCCTCAACTACCTAGAAAGCTTTGGTTTCTCTGCAGGTTGTGCTTGTTACTGAAAAATTTGTTAGCTTTTAACAAAGGAACTAGTCAACCATTAGGGATCCTTTCAAAGTTGACTATTGCTTTAGGAGGAAATATTGTCTATATAGATGTAATGTTTTTCCAAGGCCCCTTGGATTTAAAATTACTCCTAGGGCATGACTATAATTATGCCATGCGAGTGATTCTCTCATCTCTTTTTCGTGTGATCTGTTTTCCACATGAAGGCCGAATCATGACAGTTATCAACTCTCATTCATTGGTTTGCATGTGGAATATACTCTAACACCATCCCTTAATAGTCCTTATACTCCAGTGGTATCTTCCCCACCATAGGTTAATTATGTGGCCACTTGTTCATTACCCGCATAAAGTGATAGTGTCGTCGTGTCTGATGTATTGGGGGCATTTGGTTTCGATTTCCAAAATGTTGTTCCCCCATCAGATAAAAACATCTTGGAAGCCACAACCTCTTATACTTATTGATCGAGTCTTAGGATAATAGTTCATTTTCTTGTGTCAAGCTCCTTAAAAAGTGAAATAAGCTCTTCAGAGAAAAGTTATTTTCTTGTGTCAAGCTCCTAAAAAAATAAAACATAAAACAGGGTGTCATGAGGATAGTTCTTTTATGATCTCAACCTCGTTAAAAAATTAATTATTTTTTAGAGGATAGTTCTTTTATCGTGTCAACCTCTTTAAAAAATGAAATAAGCTCCCCTTCAATTCGAGTCTTTCATGTAAACTCATAATTGAACCTTCGCTCCATCCATATGTTAGTAACTAGCAATCTACTCAGGCAAATGGACTAAAGCTTGGAGGCATGTACCTTGAATTACGTTATCATGTTGGGGGCATGCAATTTTTCTTTTTCAAGAAGGGTTTCCCATGTTTCAAGCTTTTGTAAAAATGAATCCTCATTAGATTTTTTTGCATCAGTGCACAATTTTGATTTTGGTTTGTTGTGCATTTGCAAGCAGTTTTCTTGCTTATCTTGTTTTACTTTATCTACAGATGTCTTTAACTCCTTATGTCGGTTTTGATGATGGCACCTCTCATAGTACTCGAAATTTATCTTCTGCGGCATGGGTTCTCTATGAACCTAATGGTGAGTTAGTAGATTTGCAAGGTATATGTTTAGGTCGTACAACCAACAATATTGTTGAGTATAGTAGAGTCATTAAAATTTGGTTAGAAGCAATCACTCTTGGTATTAGAGAAATTGTTGTAAACATGGATTCATAACTTGTTTTCATACAACTCAATGGGAAATATTTCGTGAGACACCCTGAAATTTTGAGAAAGTATCTGCATGTTCATATTTTAGAAAGAAATTTTGATTACATTACATATTAGCACATTCCACGAGACATGAATACATTAACAGTTACATTGGTTAATTATGTTCTAGATAGACATTTGCGAAATTTTTAAAACTATGATCATCATTGCCTTATGTTTAAAATTGGAATATATATATATATATATATATATATATATACATGTTGATTTGGTTTGCTTAAGTTTTCAAGTACATCATAACCCCAAAAAATAATTTGCAAAGAATGTGAGGAGCTTGCAGTTCCTCAAAGCCACAAGGCAATCTCAATTTTCCATAGCCGCTCTATCTACTTCATCGTTCTCTCTCTCTCTCCATTCAATCACCATGATTTCTTGTTTTTTTCCTTCCTGTAATAACATTTACACAGGCTCTTGTCAATATCCATTCTTGAAAATTGACTTTGAATGAATATTTTTGGATAAATTTTAGTGTTTTTCATGCTTTGCAATCGGTGTGCCTATTTTTATAAAATCTATGCCAATATATGTTTAAACAAAAGACCGATGCGATCTTCATATGGGATCCCCTCGTCGATCCACCACAACATTGCGTTTAAATATCTTCTCCAAAAAATTATGATGCTATGTAAAAAATATTGAAACAGGTATAAAAATGACAAGGATGAGTGCGGTTGTTACCTGGAATTGACATCTCATCAATCATCTTCCTGGATCGCTCACGATATTCTCCTAAATAATTGAGGTAAATAAAGGTAAAAACCTCTTTGAAATCTTGTGAAGGTAAAAAGTAAAAATGGTTTTACTTTCCTCATTTTTTGTAAGTGTTCAAGTTGATTTTAGGGTTTTGGTCATATTTTAATATATTTTAATTAATTTTACCTTGAAAATAGATAATGGGATTACTCTTGTGTAGAAACAAGTTTAATTTCTTCACGAATGACATGTACATGAGTTCTAGTTTATTGCTTTTTCAGACTTAGTTAAAAGTAAATAAAAGAGTCACCCCTAGAGTCATCTTTCAGCTCTTTTCTGACTCTCTAAACATGAAACAATTGACGATTTATTTTCGTATTTAACTCATTAAAGTCCATGAAATGTCATTTACCCATTATACGTTTACCCCTTTTTCACTTGAGATAAATTATTTACGAAAAATAAATACCTTAGTCAATTGCAGCTAAGAGGTTCTCTCAAACTTGGTTTTCTGCCTTTTCAGGTTCGAGGGACTATTTACGAAAAGGGCCATCTAGAGTTTTCTTTTCACCTCTTTTTAAACTCTCTAAACATGAAAAGATGCTTAGTTTCACCTCTGTCCGACTCGTTAAACTTTAACAACATTTGACCCATCACCCTAACAACACCAAGTTTCACCTTCCTAGGGCTTGTAAAATGTACTAGGATGGATTTGTCCACAGGAAAAACCTACATGAAAAGCATATGCTATCCCCTTTAAGCTTTTATTAAAAAATAATTTGGGTACTCACTAGAAATGGTGGGGGGAAATGAAAGTATTTATCAGTTGTGTCGGTAGTATCTCGCTCTCACACATGACACATCCTCTGTTTAATATCGGGTTGGGGACATCCTAGATTCTTCACTTTGCCTCCATGGGTTTGGGAAATCTATTTTCTTCTCATTCAATTACCAATTTCATCAACATGATCTCTTATTCCATTTGAGTCAAATACTGCCAAACTCTAGAGTCGTGTTGTCGAGGTGTTTAAAAGAAGCTCCTTCTGCCTCCTATTCATTTCCTGGTTCTCTGTTCAGTTTGATCATTATATTTTTTCCTCTATATTTTGTCGATGATGTGGGACACATTATGGCCCTCCTTCAGTGGATCGCTTCCTGTCTACTTCAACTTATTATCCGGAATGCAGATCTAGAGATACCTTTTCAGTACCTTAGAGCATGCATGCACTAATGGCAAGTTGTTCATGTTTGATGATAGGTTCACATCATTGGCCTTCGATCAGATGTCTTCACGAGTGTTTGAGTTCAACTCCTTATTCACATATCGTTGATTGTATTTCTAGTACCTTGAGGGACATTTCCATTATTGGTGGTATATCTCGCACCTCTTAACAGTTTACATAATTCACTGGTAATCAGGAAATTTTCTTACGTGTTCGACTTCATCTCACTCATTCACATGCTTGAATTTGTATTTGGTTGGGTCATGACGGAGTGCGATACCGTGGATTTTGTATGATAAATTCCAAGTTTCAAGGCGATATGTATTATTCATGATTGTGCATGTGAATCTTTTATCTGAGTGGCTACGACCATATGTGAGTTCAGATTTGTGGTCCTCTTTATTGCTGGATGGCTACCACCATACCACGGATCCTGTTTCATGATCTCTTTTACAGATGGTTGCATCCATGCCTCATCTCATGTGTTTATCTCAGATATTTAAGCTATATATATGTGTGTTCTTGATTTCATAGGTTTTCCAATGACGACATCTTGGTCCTGGAATGTACTCATAAATAATTTCAACCCTCACTCTCGTTTGGCCTTCATGCTTTAGGGGGAATCTGTTACACATCAATTTTTCACTGTCCCTATACTCCCTGTTCCTAAATCCTGGAGGACCTTAAACAATGACCCCTGCGTCTCTTTTCCATCATGCAAATGTGCCATTATATCCCTCACAGTATACTGAAAAAAATATCTGTTAATCATTCATGGAGTATCTCGTTATAAACATGTTAATTTGGAGCAACACACGCTTTGTTTGTCTCACTCATGTTGATGCCTCATCTTATGACTGGAGCAGTGCTGATCAGCACTAGAATGGAAGTCATACTCGTGCTGATCCACTTCTAGAAGGTTTTTAAAAATGGAAACGAAACATCGAGATCTAGAAGCCTCGTGGGTGAAGAGCTGGTTTTTTGTTCATGGAGATAGGGCCAAGCTTCTCCCTTTGGGCTTCTTTTTCTTACAAAAGAGGAACCACCCAAGGAGATAAACCATTTCCCCACCTTAAATGGATCCATATTCCCTCTCCCTTCACTATAAAATGGAAATCTTCTAATACCTTTGCTAGTTAAAAGAGAGACAGAAGAACATCAGAGAGTGAATTGTTGCTATAGGCATTGAAGGAGAGTTGAGACCTTTGGAATTTTTGTACCAAGTTGAAACGAGTGCTTTAGAGATATTCCTTAATCTGGACTCGTTGAAGGAAAACTTCGACATCAAGGCACAGGTTGTAACTCCCCCTCTTATATTAATATGATACCACTAATTCTTACTTTACACTCTTGTCTATGATGCATGATTTGATTTCTAGTATTCCTTGATCAACTAGATAGGTTTTTTTTTTGTGAAATAAATGTTGTCCTTTCACGTTTTCTGTTGTTTGATCTCTTGTGCAGGTAACTAAGCACTAGTGACAAAGAGGATCTGACTAAAGGAGAAAAGGATCAAATGACTCGAGCGAGGAGCAACATCAGATCGAGGTAGGTCATCTATATATGATCTGTGTCCATTCAAAATGTAGGAAAGTAGGCATTAGATTGTTCCCTTTGTTACTAGACCCATCCTAGGGCTAGAGGGATCTTGTCTTTCCATAGAGAGGATTTTCATACATAACATATGTTCAATGAACATCTCCATATATATGAATCAATAGTGACGGCTGTTGTGAAACCAACTCCAAAAATAGGAAAAAAGAGATATAAATGCCTTATAAATAAGCCACTTCGAGGGGGAAACATCCAATACATTACATGAATGAATAGTTCTTGGATGATACAAATTACAAAACCTATTTTCTATATATAGGAGCCCATAGGGCCACAATGTAATCCTAGTGGGGCCACAATGTAATCCTAGCCGACCTAGCAATAATAATTTAAGGGCACAATAATAACAATATGGGGGTTACAGCCCATGTGGTGTAGAACAGTCGGTGATGGGGTGCACTGTTAAGGCACTCCGTACTGTAAGGTCACCGGTTCGAAACCCATGGGTGGAATGGAAGGAGAAAAAAATGGGAAGATTAAGATTAGTCTAAACGAGCAAAAAAAAAAACAATATGGGGGTTACAAGGGTACAATAATAAAAATAAGGGAGTTACACTAACAACAATAAGGGACTATACTAGTAATATAGGGACCTAACATGCCCCTCTTCTTCAAAAAAGTGTTGTCCTCAACGCTTGAGTAGCTCTGGGTGCTTCTGTATAAAATTCTCATCCTCCCATGTCGAATCTTCAGTGGGTAAGTTCTTCCACTTCATGAGATACTCTGAAATTGATCGATTTTGTAGCTGTCGAGTTCTTGTTTCCGTGACCACTTCAAGTTCCAATATGATTTTTCCTTCCTCATCAAGTTTTGGCAATATTGTTTGAACTGGAAGATTTTGACCTATAACCTTCTTTAAGCATGAAACATGGAAAACTGGATGCACTAGCGAAGAAGCAGGAAGCTCCAATTTGTATGCCATAGTACCAATCTTTTGCAACACCTTGTAAGGACCATAGTACTTTGGCGATAATTTATTATCCTTCTTAGCTTGCTTGAGGTACATTTGTTTGTATGGTTGTAGCCGTAAAGATACCCAGTCTCCTACATCAAAATTTCTCTCGCTAGGATGTTGATCTTCCTGTTGTTTCATTCGATTTTGTGCCAAATTGAGGTTATCCTTTAAGAGTTGGAGAACTTCTTTTTGATGCTCGATGTGATCTTCCACTGCTTGAACCTTCAAATTTTCTCTTAAAGGTGATGTGATGGATGGTGGATGATATCCATAGAGTTCCATAAATGGGGTCATTTTTGCTGCAGTATGGAAGGAAGTGTTATACCACCATTCAGTGAGAGGTAACCACTTGACCCATTGTGTTTGTTTATCAGATACAAAACAAAAAAGATATCCTTCCAAAAATTTATTTACTATCTCAGTTTGACCATCAGATTGAGGATGATAAGATTAGATATGAGCTAATTGACTACCCAAACAAGAAAATATCTCCGTCGAAAAATTTCCAGTAAAAATGGGATCTCTGTCGCTCACAATAACCCTTGGGTTTCCATGTAGCTTTTTAATAGTGTCCATAAATGTAGTAGCAACTGTACTTTCTTTAAATGGATGAGATAATGCCAAACAGTTAAGTGAATCAGTTGAGTTGAGTGATAGATATATTTGGTGAGTGAGTTAGAGAGTCAGTTAAGTGAGGGATGATCAAGTTGATTTATGTGAGAGTGTGTGCATGTCAATTTAGGTTAAATATCCTTCACCGGTTTAATTGTATTCAGTTTGTGATTCAGAGTGATTGTGATTAATTGAAGAGCCGCAGCTCATTGTTTCATGTGTGAAATACTTGTGTTATTTATGTGTTTGAATCCTCCACCTATCCAACAATAAATGTGCTTGTTTTGTAATGTGATAAGAATCTTCCCTTTTCCACTTGAAGAGTCAACTAAATGAGTATGTTTAATAATAGAGGTTTCACTCGAAAAAAAATATAAATCTATTATAGGGTTAGATATGGATTTTTTCAAGAGTTACTGTCAAATGGCCCAGTAACTATATTATAGCAACCTCTATTTTTTAATCATCAAGCATGTTTCTTCTGTGAACTTTATGATACTATGTATACATCGAATACTCATGTCTCCATCCTCGTCGAGCAAGAGCTTTCGAGGTAGATAAGTTGTAGCTTTTCAAATTAATCATTTATGAACTTGATGTCATTGTATTTTCATGTGGTAATGCTTCGCAAGTGGTGTATTGAAATGGTCTGAAAAACGTGGTACACACCATCTGCAAATCCATGGATACAACAAGCATCGACTTTTAATGTTAAGAAAGTTCTTTTCCCTGCAACGCCGAAATACTGTTGGAGTTTCTGATAATTCCATAACAATATGGAGAGAATAATACTCCCCTTCTAACACAGAGAAATTAAAATGGAAATTTTCTTGCAGACAGAGATGGCATGAAAATGATTTCTATTAAACAAACTAAAAGCTATTACAAAAGTCTTCCTCTGTTGAGGGATAAAAAAATATGAAGTGGCTGCTACAGACGCAGTGCTCTCAAAAAAAAATCTTTGTCTCTCAAAAACGCACAATAAAACACACGGTTCTATTCAAAACTCTGCAACTCTGTTTTTTCTTTCACTGCTATGTATTTTTCGCACTACTGTGCATACCAATACAATTCTCTCTTTTTCTTACAATGCCTCTCGGGCTATTTCACTTTATATATGACGCGGCGGAAAAATAAAACATGAAACAAATTACAAGGGAATACATTGCCGAACTTAAAAAAAACTTAACATAAGCGTGACATACGAGTGGGGACCACTTCGTAGTCGGAAATTGGCGATCTGCGAATCGGCTTGAAAAACAAAAACACGCAATGTGACAATTGCAATTTGCGATTGGCGAGGTTGCGATTGGCGAGACAATCGCAATCGGAAATCGGCAGAACAAAAGAAACTTTGCGGAATGGTTTAACAAGCAAGCGCAATGTTGCGATTGTGATTGCGCGATTGCGATCTCATCGCAAACATCCGATGGAACATATCATATGGCAGAAACATATATGACTTGCGATTTCGATTGTGATTGTGGTGGGACCACATCGCATCGCATCATGATACTCTTATAACTGTGGAACATTGTGGTACTTCATTCCTTTGCATTTGCGTTGATCGCATCGCATCAGAACAATCCATATAAAAAATGCACTTGTTAATTCTACTGCTGCGATTTGCGATTGCGATTGTGATTGCATCGCATCGCGATTCTTTACATCAACAAGACACTGAAAGTGAAACTTGCGATTACGATTGGCAGTGAAGTGGTGGGGACCACTTGACGTGTCTCATTCAAAAAACTTAAGGAACTTTGTCGTTTAAACAATTTTCTTCATTTTTGGTTGTTGAGGGCTTAAAAGCCCGAAATGACTGTTTTCTCCGTAAAAATCTTCTTCCGTGATTTGAAACCACGAAAGTGTTCGTCCTTCTGCAAAAGCAACTATGCCCATTCTAACATTAACTTCATCTCTGCAAACTCGACTGCGGCCATAAACAATTAAATTCATCCTTACGATTCTTCCCATTCTTCTTTGAATGCGCAGTGCTGTGCACGCAAGCTCCTTTGCTGCCCCTATACTCTTTTTCTTCCTGCTCTCAAGGCACACAGATGACTTTAATATTTTCAACACTCCCCCTTAAATTCAGCTGCTAGGTTATCTGTCATACCTAAGCATTTTCTTAAAAATTCAAAGGTCTTCTGCCCCAATGGCTTTATTAAAATATCTGCATATTGCTCCTCTGTTCTACAATGCTGAAAAACAATTTCTCCATTAGTCACTAATTCTCTGACGTAGTGATACTTGGCAGCAATGTGTTTCGTTCTCTTGTGAAACACTGAATTCTTTGACAGTGCAATAGCTGAGCTATTGTCACAATAAATCACTGTCCCTTTTACCAGTTTTTGGCATAAGCTTCTCACCGTCCTTCTCATCCAAACTTCTTGACACGCTGCTGCTGTAGCTGCCATATACTCTGTCTCTGCTGTAGATAATGCTACAATCGGCTATTTCTTAGAAGTCCATGAAATGGCTCCTGAACCCATATGAAACAAATAACCGAAAGTGCTTTTCCGATCATCTACACTTCCAGCCCAATCCCTGTTAGTGTATCCAACTAATTTTGAGTTTTCTGAAGCAGTATATAAAATACCAAATCTTTTAGTTCCTTTAACATACCTCGGAATTCTCTTTGTTGTCTTCCAATGTGCTTCTTTTGGCTTCTCCATGAATCTGGAAATGAAACTAACAGCATGCATAATATCTGTCCTAGTTGCAGTCAAATACATGAGGCTATCAGCTATGCTTTTATACAAACTTGGATCAAAATCCTTGCTGCTGTCATTTTTACTTAATTTCAATCCCATTACTGTGGGAGTAATTGCAGCTTTGCACTCCTGCATATTAAATCTTTCCAAAACCTTATTCACATACTTTGCTTGAGATGTAAAGATACCTTTTCCACTTTTCTCTACTTCTATTCCTAAGAAGTATCTCAACAAACCCATATCAGTCATTTCAAATTCCTCTTTCATGACTGTTTTAAAATTTTCACTGAGATAATCATCATTGCGAGTGAATATTACATCATCAACATACAACACAACAATGAGCATTCTACCATCCTTTTCTTTGATGTACAATGTAGGTTCTCCATCACATTTCTCAAACCCATTTTCCAGTAGATAGGAGTCTATCCTACTGTACCATGCTCTCGGTGCTTGCTTCAGCCCATAAAGAGCTTTCTTCAATCTGCAGAATTTATGCTCTTGGCCTTTCCTCTCATAGCCCAGAGGTTTTTCCACATATACCTCTTCCAATAAAACTCCATTTAAAAATGTGAATTTTACATCCATCTAGTATACTTTCCATTTGTTTTGTGCTGCTATGGACAACACTGCTCTCATGGTTTCCATTCTTGCAACTGGTGCAAAATTTTCCTCATAGTCTCTTCCATGCTGCTGCTTATAGCCCTTGACAACAATTCTGGCCTTGTGTCTTTCTATCTTTCCTTCAGCATTACTCTTGGTCTTATAGACCCATTTTACTCCAATGACTTCTTTACCTTCTGGGAGATCAACCAGCTCCCATGTTTTGTTCTTCTCTATGGCATTAATTTCATCATCCATAGCTTCTATCCATTTTCTATCTTTAATAGCATCTTCAAAATGAATAGAATCATCAACTTGACAATACAAAGAAAATAAGGAATTCATATCTTCATTTGCCACTTCCTGCTCATAAATCTCATTAATATTTTTGAACTTTGTTCCTCTTTCATTTGGTGTAGTCGTGCTTGAAGAAGCACTTGAACCTGCTCCATGTGGTGTGCTTGGCGATGCACTCCCATTTCTTCTCAAGGGTGTTCTCGCTGCTGCTTGAGGTGTCCTTTGTTGTCCTTGTGTTGGTGGAGGTTGTGCTATCGATGAGTTGTGAATTTCAATCACATCTTCCTCATCTTCATCATGAGATAAACATCTTTTAACATCAAATTTTTTCTCAATGCTTCCATCCCATGCTTCCTCTTCAATGAACTACATATCTCTACTTATCACAAACTTATTTGTGGATGGTTTATACAATCTGTATCCTTTGGAATCTTCACAATATCCAAGGAAACTACACTTCTCCCCCTTACTATCCAACTTCTTTCTCAACTTATTTGGAATGTGTGCATAAGCCACACATCCAAAAATTCGCATGTGGGTGACTCCCTGTTTTCTGCCACTCCACGCTTCTTCTGGAACTTTGTTCATCATAGATTTTGTAGGGAATATATTTAAAATATACACAGTACAGTTTGCTGCTTTTGCCAAGTACTCATTCGGCAAGTGTTTTGCCTTCAACATACTTCTCACCATTTCCATTATGGTTCAATTCTTCCTTTCAGCAACTCCATTCTATTGCGGTGTGTACCTTGTGGTAAACTACTTGTGTATGTCGTTCTCTCTGGAGAAACGCATAAATTCCTTTGAGATATTTTCTCCTCCTCTATCAGTTCTGAGAACTTTGATATACAGTCCACTCTGTTTCTCTACAAGAGCTTTAAAATGTAAAAATTTCTGAAACACTTAGCTCTTGTATTTAAAGAAATAAACCCACACTTTTCTTGTGAAATCATCTATGAAGGTCAACATGTAATTAGTGCCTGAAACTGATGCTGTTTGCATCGGCCCACATAAATCTGAGTGAATGATCTCTAAGGGTGATTTTGCCCTTATGCTTTTCCCTGATGGAAAACTTTCTCTGTGTTGCTTTCCCAAGATGCAGCCTTCACATAGGCTGTTAGGCTTCTCAATCAATGGTAAACCTCTTACCTTCCTTTTCTGTGCAACAAATTTAATCCTCCGAAATTGAGATGTCCAAATCTTAGGTGCCATAACCAGTTTTCATCTTTCTCTTCCTTCTGAAAAAATTCTTGTGTTACAGCTGCTACACTCTTCCCTTTTCCTTTCAAGTCAGTGTTGAGCTTAAGCAGAAACATTCTATTGCTGGTCATTTGTATTTCAGCAATGATTTTCTTGCTTGGAGGTATATCCTTTATGATGCACACATCATCCTTGAAAATTACATTGTAACCTTTGTTTATGAGCTTCCCAACACTCAAAAGATTACACTTCAAACCAGGAACATAATACACATCTGAACAAATTTTTGCTCACCATTTCTTGCTCGAATACTAACTCTGCCTTATCCTTTTACAGAGATCTTAGTATCAATCCCTGTGGTTACTTCTGATTTAACCTCTTCATCTATATTTGCAAACATTGCTCTGTTTCCAGTCAGGTGACTACTACATCCTGAATCTAAGAACCAAACATCATCTTCTCTATCTTGTGCTAGATTACATGTTAACAACACATTACTTGGGTTCTTTTCTTCTTTTGCTAAATTAGCATTCTACCTATTTTTCATGTCATTTTTCTTCTTTCTACATTCATTGGTGTAGTGCCTATATTTCTTGCAATAATGACATTGGACATTGGATTTGTCATACCTTTGTCCATGCGCATGTTGGTTTCCACCTTGCTGGCTGTTGCAATGACCGTGGCTCTGATTTTGACTGTTGCTTCTTCCATGTGAATGCGAAGGGTTGTCCCGTCCACCTCTATTTTGGCTTCTGCCTCTTCTTCTTCCTCTGCCTTGATCTCTTCCTCTTCCTAAGGGCATATGGGTCTTGAAGGCGTGCTCTAGAGATGGATTCATTGTTCTTTCCAATCTCTGTTCATGGGTCATCAATGAAGCATGAAGTTCATCCACTGTGAACTTTGAGAGATCCTTGGTCTCTTCTATGGTGGTAATAATCACATCAAACCTTGAGGGTAAGCTCCTCAAAAGTTTCTCCACAATCCTCTTGTCTTCAAGATTTTCTCCATGGGACGTTATCTGATTTACAATCCCAATCACATGTGTAAAAAATGAGTCTATGCTATCTGACTCTTTCATGCAGAGAGTTTCAAAATCTCTCCTCAGCAACTGTAGTTTTGCTATCTTCACTTTCTCCATACCTTGGTATGCTATTTTGAGAGTATCCCATGCATCCTTGGATCTCTTAGCTGCTAATATCCTTGGAAACACACTCTCATTTACTACTTGATACAAATATTAGAGGGCTTTAGAGTCCTTCTTTCTATTGTTCTTCAATATATCATTCTGTGCTTGAGTTAAGGCATTAAAAGCCTGCTCATCAGCTGGTTCATCAAAACCACCTTCTACAAATTCCCATAAGTCTTGTGAGATAAAAAAGGCTCTCATGGTAATGGCCCAATAATCATATTTATTTCCATTAAATTGTGGAAGCTGAGCATTTCCAATACTCATACTAGTGCTTGGTCCAGCCATTACTTTTAAACTAAACTCTGAACTTAGACAACCTGTCTTTCCTTTTCTGAAAGAATAAAAATATTTTAAACAAAAAGACAACAACTCTGATTTCTTTGAGAAATACCTGAACTTTATCTTCTGTTGAGCTTTCACGCTGCTGGAGAAAAGCTACAACAAGTCTTCTTCTTATTTCAGCTTCTTTGACCTTCAAAGACCCTGAACTAGCTCTGATAACATTGCTCCGATACCATGTTGGAATTTCTGATAATTCCAAAACAATATGGAGAGAATAATACTTCCCTTCTAACACAGAGAAATTAAAACGAAAATTTGCTTGCAGACAGAGATGGCATCAAAATGCTTTCTATTAAACAAACTAAAAGCTATTACAAAATTCTTCCTCTGTTGAGGGATAACAAAATATGAAGTGACTGCTACAGACGTAGTGCTCTCAAAAACAATTCTCTGTCTCTCAAAAACGCACAATAAAACACACGGTTCTATTCAAAACTCTGCAACTCTGTTTTTCCTTTCACTACTGTGTATTTTTCGCACTGCTGTGCATACCAATACAATTCTCTCTTTTTCTTACAATGCCTCTCGGGCTATTTCACTTTATATATGATGCGGCGGAAAAATGAAACATAAAACAAATTACAAGGGAATACATTGTCAAACATAAAAAAAACTTAACATAAACATGACGTATGAGTGGGGACCACTTCGCAGTCGGCAATCAGCGATCGGCTGATCGGCTTGACAAACAAAAACACGTAATGTGACAATTGTGATTTGCGATTGGCGAGGTTGCGATTGCCGAGACAATCGCAATCGGAAATTGGCGGAACAAAAGAAACTTGGCGGAATGGTTTAACAAACAAGTGCGATGTTGCAATTGTGATTGCACGATTGCGATCGCATCGCAAACATCCGACGGAACATATCATATGGCAGAAACATATATGACTTGCAATTGCGATTGCGATTGTGGTGGGACCACATCACATTGCATCGCGATACTCTTATAACTGTGGAACATTGTGGTACTCTATTCCTTTGCGATTGCGCTGATCGCATCGCATCGGAACAATCCATATCAACAAGACACTTGTTAATTCTACTGCTGTGATTTGTGATTGCGATTGTGATCGCATCGCATCGCGATTCTTCACATCAACAAGACACTGCAAGTGAAACTTGCGATTCCGATTGCCAGTGAAGTGGTGGGGACCACTTGACGTGTCTCATTCAAAAAACTTAAAGAACTTCGACGTTTAAACAATTTTCTTCATTTTTGGTTGTTGAGGGCTTAAAAGCCCGAAATGACTGTTTTCTCCGTAAAACTGTTCTTCCGTGCTTTGAAACCACGAAAGTGTTCGTCCTTATGCAAAAGCTGCTATGCCCATTCTAACATTATCTTCATCTCTGCAAACTCGGCTGCTGCCATAAACAATTAAATTCATCCTTACGATTCTTCTCATTCTTCTTTGAATGCACGGTGTTGTGCACGCAAGCTCCTCTGCTGCCCCTTCCCATTCTTCTTTGAATGCGCGGTGCTGTGCACGCAAGCTCCTCTGCTGCCCCTGTACTCTTTTTCTTCCTACTCTCAAGGCACGCAGATGACTTTAATATTTTCAACCAATACTAGGGTTTATTTTATTATATTTGTTGATGAAATGGTCACTAAGCTTTCGTATTGCATTACTTTCGAATGTTTAATCCATTATAATTTATAATTTGATCTTATATAAGCACAACAGCGTGGTTTCCACGTGACTGTCTCTTATTTTCTTCACTTTCTGGTGTCAGCTAAGATAGGAAGAGCTTTCTGGAATACAGCTACAACTTGCAAGAAGGGTGGGAATCAAAGCGGGGCAGAATAGAAGCACTTCCCATCTTTCTTCTTCACTCACGTCCATTTTGTCGCTTACGGATTATTTTTACATTCACATGGAAAGTGCGTGGTTTGCAGGATTATTTACACGGCCAGTGCCTTGTCCTTTTGCAATAATTAAGATATGATATCATAATAATAATCAATTAAGAAAATGATGCAGGAAAATTGAAGCAGTTGCTATAAATTCCATCTCCTGCGAGCTCAAACATGCAACTCCATATTTCATTTTCGGTTGCTTCTTTCTTCTCTCTGGTTGAATTTCTTATTCATTCCCAAAAGGGAAGAAGAGGCAATATCGAATTTGATTGAAGATGTCGAAGGCGGTAGCATTGCTTTTTATGGTTATGATTGGTACAGCAACCACCATGCCCGCTCTTGTCATGGGATCTTCATGTCCCTTAGATGCAGTGAAACTGGGAGCCTGCGTTGAATTGTTGGGGGGCTTGGTGCACGTGGGAATTGGAGACCCTGTTGTGAACCAGTGCTGCCCATTGTTACAAGGAGTTGCGGCGTTGGAGGCAGCCCTCTGCTTATGTACAACTATCCGCGCCAAACTACCGAACCTCAATGTCATCCTACCACTAGCTTTGGAACTGTTGGTTCAATGCGGCGTTACTCCTCACATGCCCACCTCTCAATTAGGAAAGTAAAAAATAACAATAACGTTTCATTGGCTTAAAATCTCCATTTCCTTTGTCTTAGTTTTGAAGGTATGAATATCATATATTCTACTTTGACTCGCCCACGCTTCGCAGAGTTCGTGCTAAATAACATTGTGCACTTCCGTCCTGAATTCACTTGGTGAAGTGTGATGAGAAGGGCATTGTATATCTATATCTGTAATGATAACCCTTCTTTTGCTTCGTAGTTGGATTATAGTATCTTTATGAAATTCTTTTATTTATTCATTTTGCTTTCATATAATATATCCGACCATCCGTGTATATATGTCATATTAGAGCCTCTGGTTTCCTACATAGGCGATCCATATCTTCTTATGGTTTAAAATTAGTGTCTCTGGTGTTTCAAGAAAGTCCATAGCATCCTTTAAAACATGAAACGATTTAATAAAACTCAGGTGCTCTTACATTTAACATATAATTAAGAGATGAGTATATCGTCGATCATAACAGTGACCAATGTTAGTAAGCCAAAGACATTACAGAAAAATATTTCATAAACCCAAAATAAAGTCACTTAATTCTTTGAATGGAAACTCTCTTCATGGTACGTTAAAATAGAAGTATTAGAGATTCTTTGATTTGTTTACTAACCTGACTCAATTTCTTTTACATGCCCCTCCACAGGTATCTCACGCTAATTGGCATTAATCCTCCCTGGAGTTAAAAGGCCTAGACTTAACCTTTTGTCCTTACTCGTGAAGCTCTTTGACTACTTTCTTTTGTTAATATTTTATTTATATTTAATTCTTTTATTATTTATTTTTATGCTCACAACAAAAATATGACCATGAGAGACCAAGGACACGGAGAGATATTATATTACTATTCCAAATTAGTATTAAATTATATATATGCTTTTACTCTTAAAATAAGAAAAGTTTAAAAACTCGAGAAAGTAAAACCTTATATATATTGTTTTTATCAATTATATTTTTGTAATTTGGCTTCTCATTCATAATTCTTTAAAAAAAAAATGGTGATAATCACATAAGATTATGAATGGTTGAATATAGTTTTTTACATAGTGAACAAATTTAGTTATTTAATTTTGGTCAATAAATATAATAAAAAATTAATTTGAAATTAAATAAAATTGTTAGATTTGAGATTTTTGTGATGAGATAATTTTTTTTTGGGATTAATGACATTATTAGAATTTGGTTCACGTTTGAAAAGTTAATCAATCTAATTAAATAAATAATATGGATGCATCACTGCAATCATAAGATTTTAATAGTTAACAATATATTTATTACTAATTAATTTACATGATGTATATACAATTAATGATATCCAAAAATTTGGATTTTATTTTATTTTATTATTAATATTAAATAAGACATGCACAATTTTGCACTAGTTTTACTTAAAGTTTTCATTTTTATTTTTTTTTATAATTTTTACAATTATTTGAAAAGGTTTTCCATCTGAGTATGGAGAAAATGTTGAAAAGTTATGTTAATTAAACATGTTGAGTTAGTCAATTTATATTAAAAAAAATTATAATTAAAATCAAATTGATGTAGAATTACAATCTAGAATTTGACAATGCATGATTTTGTCAATGGTATTTTTATATAAGAAAAAAAATATACATATATATATATGAATGAAAAAAAACCTCTATTGAAATTTAAAAAAAAAAAAATCTTTTAATACTTAATAGATATGAAATTAAAAATAAATCTAAATTGACTTATATTTCTTTATTTTAAAATTTTAAAATAAATGACAATAAATTTTTTATTATTTATAATTTTAATCATTATTTATTTAAATAAAACCGAAAGAAAACGTGTTTTTTATTAGCACCTTATATTATGCTTTTTCTTAGCCCAAAGACATACCATACCTATAGGATAGGATTTCCACAATTTTAGATCTTGAGAAACTAAAATTGACTAGATTGGATAAATTCAAAATATTATACTTCTTCCTAGAAATTAGAAGGATGAAATAAGGGGTAATCGATACAATTTTACGTTTCTAAACCATCTATTTATAACCTTCCTCTCACGGTGTTAAAATGGTTATAGATTTCATTTCAATTTACCACAGACATCCCTGTGGAGGTTATGGACACCTACGGGCAGCAGGGCCATGTCTATGGTATTAAAGTTAACTACAAACTATGATTTTCTTGTTATCCTTCTCTTTCCCTAAGACTCATCCTTTTTCTTTGACAATGTTTTTAAGACAATTTGAAGATGATGCTTTGAGTTCTATCTTTTAGAAATCAAGAATCCTTAAAGATGTGGTACCCTTAGGGAAGGTTATTCTTTGTAATAGATTAAGAGGAAAATGATTTTTGAATCGAGATGACAATGTAATTTAGAGTGTTCAAATAAAGAGGTTGATGATTGGTATCATAACTCGCTTTAATTCTCATGGTATTTAGAGTGATGAATTACTTAATGACGATTACTCACAAGGTGTTGGTTGCCGACAATGCGTATTGATTGTAGTTGCCTCTATATGTGCTGCATAACCTAGGTACAAGATTATTATTGTAGGTGTAGGAATATTGTGTTAGTATTTTTGAAATTTCACCTCTTCAATGAAATTTGATTCTTATCATAAGACTTTGGGTAGAAACAAAATAGGGAATTCATTTGGAACAAGTTAACAAGTATGTGCAACACTCTTTTCCCCATAATGTCCACTATTGGTACTTGATCTTGTTTCATCATTCCACATGGTTTTAGCTGGTAAAGTAATAGTAATACAATTGTTGCGGGCTAATGGATTCATACAATATCAAGCATCTTCATCCTTACTTGCTAAACTCTTTGCTGACATTTTCCCTAACTTATTTCATTGTCTTATAATTTTGGCTTGCAAGAGGACGTGCAAGAAGTTCAGCGTGGGGGGATGTTGAGCTGCATTTTTGTCCACATTTTTAGAATTTTTATCAGATAATTTTGTGATTGTACCTAGCGTTCTAAACCATTTTATCTTAATAATTTGATTATTAGAGGCATTTATAATTAAATTATAAATTCTTGTTATTAATTAATTTATAGGGCATCTTGTGTAATAGTTTTGTTAATAAATACCTTCTTGGTGGCAGGTGATGGCAGTGCAAAACCGCATTTAAGTACAGATTCATGCACAAGGGCAGAAACATACTTGAGTACAGATTCAACTTAATCATAGAAATATTTTCATGGAAATTATCTACGGGATCTTCAACAATTAATAAAATCATCAAACCATCGCCACAATCCTGAAGGACTAGAAAATGACTAGGATATCAAGTTTAATTATCGTAGTGAACAACCTGCACCTATTACTGACAAGATATATGGCAACACTCTGTCTATTTCAAAAATCAAGATGGCAAACATTTTAGATGATCTTGTTAAATCGGATGTTCCCCTTCATCACAGACCAGTTGTAGTTGCTAAAGAACCCGTAGGTAGCTTGGGTACTCTAGTGCAACAACTCTCTCTGGATCAATTTGAGAATGAGGGCAGGCGAATGAGCCCCTGGAATCTTGACCAAGAACATGCTCCTAGAAGGTTGCTTACAAAATAAAATTATCTTGTTTCTTTGCATAAAAAGGTCATTTCGTCTTTGCTTAGTCCTTGTAGCTAGAGGCCTCCTATAAATAGGAGATTCTTCTTGGATTCCTATGAAGTGGGTGAGCTATGTTATAATGTAGAACAAATATTAATTCATGAGCCAAAAATCCTAAAGTTGAAGGCTCTAGTCAAAATATTTGGTGATCTTCATGGAAAATTTGGTGATTTAATGCGATTATTTGATGAGTATGGATTTCCGTCAACTGCAGGAGATATTACGTATATTGACTACCTGTTTTGGGAGATTATGTTGATCGTGGTCAGCACAGTTTAGAAAATATTACCTTGCTTCTTGTGCTTAAGATTGAGTATCATGACCATGTATATTTGATTCGGGGAAATCATGAAGCTGTTGACATCAATGCACTCTTTGGATTTTGACTTGAATGCATCAAACTAATGGGAGTTAGAGATGGCATATGGGCATGGATGCACTTTAACCATATTTTCAATTGGTTACCCTTATCTTCTCTTCTAGAAAGAAATATTATCTATATACATGGTGGGATTGGAGGATCTATAAAAATTTTGGAACAGATAGACAACCTGCAACGATCGATAAGCATGGATGCAGGATCAATTGTTCTTATGGATATTCTATGGTCCGATCCAACAGATAATGATAGTGTAGAAGGCTTGCGTCCAAATGCGAGAGGCTCAGGTCTTGTCACATTTGGGCATGACCATGTATTGGACTTTTGCAAGAAGAACAAATTGCAGCTAATCATTAGGGCACATGAATGTGTAATGGAAGGTTTTGAACACTTTTCTCAAGGTCATTTGATTACACTATCTTATGTGACAAACTATTGTGGTACAACAATGGTATAATATGCATACCATGTTCACCCATACACCGGAGAGGTTCTGAAGTTTCTTAGAAAAGTAACAAAGGTAAAATTTCCTCCAGAACCCAAGATTGCACCTTCCAGCAACAACAACATCCCAGAAAAAGAGAAGAGATTTCCTAATTCAACATTATATCTAAAAACTAATTCTTATTCTGGAAAAATTGTTAAAACCAATTATCTTCTATATTTTGATTAGCTGATTCAAGCCCCAAGTTGTAAATCTGGTATATATATAAGTTTCCATGATCAGAACAAAGGGTAATTCAATCCGTCATTTAGAATTAGAGTGAGTCTGTCAATTAGATAAGCTGAGATTGATAGGAATAGAAGGTCGAATTTCTCAGATGTAGAGGGCACAATTTCTCAGATGTAAGGTTGAATTTCTCAAGGTCGATTTGCTTAGATGTAGAACCAGGGCATAATTTCTCAATGTGAAGTGGAATTCTAAGATGTAGAACTAGAATCAAATTTGCAGAGTCATGTAATAGAGATAGGAAATTTCTCTGTGTAAAACTGAATTATTGTGACGGACTTATGTGATCGCTTTCCAGATGTTGTCTAAACAATACATGATTACGTTCAAGTGATGTTTTGAGCAGAAGCAATTGTGCATGATTAATTTTGAATTCCAGTTTTTGATGTTTTAGAATTGTTCCTCTGTTGCAGAAAGTAAACTTATTCTAGGCGTGGGAGGGCCCACCACCTTCGAAGTTAAGCTTGATCAATCAGCTTAAGTTAATTAGATGTGTGCGTGATTTTTACAGTATAACTTTCCTATTTCTACTTCTGTGTGAATTTGTGGCAGGTACGGTTTAATTTCAAGGAGTTTTTTTTATCATAGTTGGATTGTGAAAATAAATGGACTAAGGAATTATTGTAAAACTCAAACTCATTACATAATATGTGATTGATTTTTCATATAGAGTTACACTCTATCCCTTTTGTTAAACTCAAATGCAATGGGCACATCCAATTTTTGAATTTAAATATGGAATTAGAACATATTTTAATAATTCAAATTCGGATATGGAATGAGAACATAATTTAATGCTTTGATTTTGAGTTTGGTTTGCATTACATAATCTCTTTGAATGTTTGTAGGATTTAATGCACATTTGATTTTTTTATGCATGACTTCACCTAGTAATTAGATCTCTTTTTAATTAGAGTTTCTCTTATTTTTCAAGTATAATATTTTATTTATAAGTCTGAGTGCGGATTTGATTGTGCAAGTAGCAGTGATTTAGGTTTCATTATTGAGTGACATGATTTTGATTTAGTTTTTATTTTTGAGTTACATGATTTTGAAGAGTGAGATTGTTTATTGAATAATCCATTTCATTTAGATTTAAATATTTAAATAGAAGGTTTATCATAGATTATTTGCAATGCCATTTTTAATAGGATATTTTAAGTGTTATTTTACATGAAGTTGAGTGGTTTTCTTCTAGTGATAGTTAGAAATTTCCTTTCTTAATTTGAATCTTAAATTTATTATGAAGAGTAGTTTAGATAGTTATTATTAGGTATGAGTTATCATTAGAATAACTCATACGATTTATGATTTCTTTGAATTTTCCTTGTAGTTTAATTGTAGTATGGAGTTTGCAGTGAATGAAATTGGTTAAGTAAGTTCCCTTTTTAAGATTGTTTATTTTCCAGCAAAGGTGTGTTTCATTCCAGTACCTAGTTTATCATTAAAAAGGAATATATTTATCTGAGCCAATAAGAAGTACAACTCGCGTTTACGACTCCCAGATGGATAATTAATATTGAGAGGTTTAATCTGACAATTAAGCCAACCAACATTTTGGCGCCATTGCCAGGGATTTGTATTTTGGCTTAGGTAAAATTTTCTTACAGAGTTTCAAGCATGTTGTATGATGTCAGAGGGTGGAGAGTGTACGGTAAGACGTGAGTGAAGAGCCACACATCCACTTTTGTGGGGTTTCTCCAAAGTGTGGCCATCTTTCTTATCTCTTGAACTTTTATTTCCTTATCTTGCTTATGTGTAGAAGTAGAAGCAACCTTTAGAGATTTAATTTCTGAATTGCTTTTCTTTTCACATATTAACTAGTACTTTGATTCAACATTTTCCTTTCATGCAAGTGTGGTGAGTTTTATTTTAGCTGATAGATTTTGAATCCACCTTCAGATTCCAACGTTATATCATTTTTGGGGTACTCTAAGAACCCTTGTGCACTAATCCATGTGATGGCAGAATGTACCAGTTGGCTTGTTGAAAACAAGAAAATGGTATTTTCTGGAATCATTCAATGAGGAGTTTTCATGCTACTACAGAGACAGAGAAGTCACCTAATGAAGAATTCACAAGTGCGGAATTTAACACCTTGCTTGAACATAAATTCAATATTATTAAATCTTTGATTTTAGAATTGGATGATTTTCAGGAGCAAGAGAAGGATGAAGAACCACTACTTATCCTTTGTGCCAACTATTGAAAGAAACACTTCCTTGGAAAGTGTCCACTTAGCGGTCTAAAAGTTTGTGAAATTTGTGAGGATTGTCATGCAACCGAACACTACCCATCACTGCCACGGTTATGAAACATAGTCAGGGAATCAAGTAAGGAATCGAATCAACTACCAGGTATAACTCAATGCCCAACACCATTTGATACTTGGAATAATTCTTATTTTCCTGAGCAGGTTCCTCAAAATGTTTATAATCCTGTAGCTTCATGGAAAACTTTTAATCCTCCTCCAATCGAATATCCTACTTTGTGGCCGCATTGGCCCTCTCCTTAGATGTCATCCTCGAGCCAGATATCTCGATGGCCTCAAGAAGTGTTTGGATCTTTCTCTCTAGGGAAATCTCCCATTCAAATTCAATCATATGAGCACCAACAACAAACATAATTTCTTTCCAATGCACCATTAAGTTATCCTCTTCCATGGTCCCAGTCATATGTGCAACCTTACCCTAACCCTCATCCATACCCTAGTCCTAATCCAAGCCCTAATCCACATCCTAACCCTAGTCCATACCCTAATCCACACCCTGGCCTAACCCTAATTCTAATTTAAAACCTATACCTAACCCTAGTCCAAAGCCTAACCCGAATCCAAATCCAAATCATAGGCTAAGCCTTAACCAAAACCCTACCCCAAACCATCTTTTAAACCCTAACCTAAAACATCAGGTTGCACAACAGTTTCAAATACCTATTCTTCCTGTTGATTCGCTTGTTGAACACAATGCTACATCTTCCATGTTGGGAAAAAGAATGAATCTCGAAACTTCCCCCATTACTGTAGAACATTCACCGTGGGAAGATGTACTTCAAATACCACCAGAGGAGAAATATTTTATTGGAACATGTTATGAAAATGTTGTGGAAACTCAAAACCCTAGAATCTCTCTCAACCATTCTTGTCAATTTGAAAAGCAGATATTTGAGCTTGAACTTGAGGGTTTTAACTTTTCTCTTTCACCAGATTCTTTGTGCCTCTAGGAGAGTGAATATCAAGTTGTGGAAGATTTGCATCAGTTGGAGAATCCTAAATATGTGTATTCCATTGAATCATGGTTTCGAGCAGTCATCAAGCCATCTTATTTCCTCAGCATTCATAAACTCTTTGCACCATATCAATTGCGGAAATTGGTTTCCCATACGTTCGTATGTCTAGAAGTCTATTCTTTAAAACTAAGTGTGAATATAATTGACATTTTGTTACACACATGGCTTCATTGGAAGTACTCCTATACTTAAGAAGGATTCCTTCACCTCTTAGTGTAAAATAGGGTAGGAGAATAAATGAATAAAGATGTTATAATGCTATTAGGATTTTGAATTTTAAATTATGGTTGTTGAAACTACTTTTGATCCACATTAGTTGTTAACACACACATTTGTGACAAATCTTGTTGAGTACAATGCACTCTAATACCTCATGATTTTTCAAAAGTAACGATGATTAATCACTCTTAGAAGTTTTCGTCTCAGATATATATTTTCAGTTTCCCTTAAAAGGTACTATTGGAAAACCCCCTATGCTGGACCACTCTTGTTAAGATCATAATAAGCTATTCATGAGAACACTAGCATTCTTAACTCAAGGAATATTTAAGTCATTTTCTGGGATACCTTTAATAAGTACTTAGAATAGAGGAATTAGCCAGCAATGATTAGTCATTAAAAACTTTGCACGCCATCCTCTACTCTTAAGGAGTAGATCTGTCTCCCCACTTATTAAGTAACCTTTAAGGTTAATAATAATTGGAGCTTAAAAATATTTAGGGAAGGATAGGAGGTCTCATGATGAGCCGACCTACCATGATCATGAGACCTAACATGCATGACATTACTACTACTGGTCAGCAAGCCAGAATAATGGCTTTCAGCCAAAAAGCTGGAAGACAGGAGGTCTCATCACAAGTCGACCTGTTCATTCATGTTACTTCTTATGAGTGGCACTGCCATCAGCTGCTTACCAAGCCAGAATAGTGGCCTTCGTCTAAAAATTCAAATAAGCTAACTTTGAATCCATGCCTAGTAATTGGGACACAGACATTTCGATGTGTCAAAAGACATCCATGTTGAGGTTATGGACACCTGTGGGAAGCATTTCTATGTCTGTGGTATAAAAGTTAACTGCATACTATGATTTCCTTGGTTATCCTTCTCTTTCACTAAGACTCCTCCTGTTTCCTTGACAATGTTTTTAAGACAATTTGAAGATGATGCTTTGAGTTCTATCTTTCAGAAATCAAGAATCCTTAAAGATGTGGTACCCTTAGGGAAGGTTATTCTTTGTACTATATTAAGAGGAAATTTATTTCTGAATCCAAATGACAATGTAATTTAGTCTGTTCAAATAAAGAGGTTGCTGATTGGTATCATAACTCACTTTAATTTTCAAGGTATTTAGAGTGATGAATTACCTAATGACGATTACTCACAAGGTGTTGGTTGCTGACTATGCGTATTGATTGTAGTTTCCTCTAAATATCTGTTGCATAACCTAGGTACAAGATTGTTATCGTAGGTGCAGGAATATTGTGTTAGTATTTTTTAAATTGCACCTATTCAATGAAATTCGATTCTTATCATAAGACTTTGGGCAGAAAAAAAATAGGGAATTCATTTGGAACAAGGTAACAAGTATGTGCAAAACTCTTTTCCCCATAATGTCCACTTTCGGTACCTAATCTTGTTTCATCATTTCACATGGTTTTAGCTGGTAAAGTAATAGTAATACCAATGTTGCGGGCTAATGGATACATTACAATATCAAGCATCTTCATCCTTACTTGCTAAACTTTTTTCTGACATTTTCCCTACCTTATTTCATCGTCTTATAATTTTGGCTTGCAAGAGGACGTGCAAGAAGTTCATCGTGGCGGGATGTTGAGCTGCATCTTTGTCCAGCTTTTTACAATTTTTATCTGATAATTTTGTGATTGTACCTAGTGTTTTAAACCTTTTTATCTTAATAAGTTGATGATTAGAGGAATTTATAATTAAATTTAAAATTCTTGTTATTAATTAATTTAAAGGGTGTTTTGTGTAATTGTTTCATTAATAAATACCTTCTTAGTGGCAGGTGATGGCAGTGCAAAACCTCATTTAAGTATAGATTCATGCACAAGGGCAGAAACATACTTGAGTATGGATTCACCTTGATAGAAACAGTTGCATGGAAATTATCTATGGGATCTTCAACAATTAATAAAAGCATCAGACCATCGCCAAAATCCTGAAGGACTAGAAAATGACTGGGATATCAAGTTTAATTGCCGTAGTGGACAACCTGCACCTATTACTGACAAGATATATGGAAACACTCTGTCTATTTCAGAAATCAAGATGGCAAACATTTTAGATGATCCTGTTAAATCAGATGTTTGCCTTCATCATAGAGCAGTTGTAGTTGCTAAAGAACCTGTAGGTAGCTTAGGCAGTCTAGTGCGACAGCTCTCTTTGGATCAATTTGAGAATGAGGGCAGAAGAATGAGCCCCTGGAATCTTGACCAAGCACATGCTGCTAAAAGGCTGCTTAGAAAACAAAATTCTCCTATTGCTTTGCATAAAAAGGTCATTTCATCTTTTCTTAGGCCTCGTAGCTAGAGGCCTTGTAGCTAGAGGCCTCCTGTAAATAGGGGATTCTTCTTGGATTCCTATGAAGTGGGTGAGCTATGTTATACTGTAGAACAAATATTAATTCATGAGCTAAAAATCCTAAAGTTGAAGGCTCCAGTCAAAATATTTGGTGATGTTCATGGAAAATTTGGTGATTTAATGCGATTATTTGATGAGTATGGATTTCCGTCAACTGTAGGAGATATTATGTATATTCACTACCTATTTTGGGAGATTATGTTGATCATGGTCAGCACAGTTTAGAAACTATTACCTTGCTTCTTGTGCTTAAGATTGAGTATCCTGACCATGTACATTTGATTCGGGGAAATCATGAAGCTATTGACATCAATGCACTCTTTGGAGTTCGACTTGAATGCATCGAATGAATTCGAGATAAAGATGGCATATGGGCATGGACATGCTTTAACCATATTTTCAATTGGTTACCATTATCTGCTCTTCTAGAAAGAAAGATTATATGTATGCACGGTGGGATTGGAAGATCTATAAACTTTTTGGAACAGATAGAGTTCCTGCAATGGCCGATAAGCATGGATGGAGGATCAATTGTTGTTATGAACCTTCTTTGGTCTAATCCAATATAGAATGATAGTGTAGAAGGTTTGCGTCCAAATGCGAGAGGTCCGGGTCTTGTCACATTTGGGCCTGATCGTGTATTGGACTTCTGCAAGAAGAACAAATTACAGCGAATCAATAGGGCACATGAATGTGTAATGGACAGTTTTGAATGTTTTGCTCAAGGTCATTTGATTACACTATTTTCTATGACAAACTATTGCAGCACAACAATGGTATAATATGCATACCATGTTCACCCATACATCATAGAGGTTCAGGAGTTTCTTAGAAAAGTAACGAAGGTCAAACTTCCTCCAGAACCCAAGATTGCACCTTCTAGCAACAGCAGCATCCTAGAAAAGGAGGAGCGATTTCCTAATTTGACATTCTATTTCAAAACTAATTCTTATTACGGAAAAATTGTTAAAACCAATTATCTTCTGTATTTTGATTGGCTGATTGAAGCCCCAATTTGTAAATCTGATATATATATATATAATTTTCCATGATCAAAACAAAGGGGAATTCAATTCGTCAATTAGAATTAGAGTGAGTCTGTCAATTAGATAAGCTGGGATGGAAAGGAATAGAAGGTCAAATTTCTCATATGTAGAGGGCGCAATTTCTTAGAGGTAAGGTTGAATTTCTCAAGGTCGATTTGCTCATATGTAGAACCGGGACATAATTTCTCAATGTGAAGTCAAATTCTGAGATGTAGAACCAGAATCAAATTTGCAGAGTCATGTAATAGAGACAAGAAATTGCTGTGTGTAAAACTGAATTGTTGTGACAGACTTATGTGATCACTTTCCACATGTTGTTTTAACAATACATGATTACGTTCAAGTGATGTTTTGAGCAGAAGCAATTGTGCATGATTAATTTCGAATTCCAGTTTCTGATGTTTTAAAATCGTTCCTCTGTTGCAGAAAGTTGGCTTATTCTAGGCGTGGGAGGGCCCACCACCTCTGGAGTTAAGCTTGATCAATCAACTTAAGTTAATTAGATGTGTGCGTGATTTTTACAGTATACGTTTCCTATTTCTTGTTTTGTGTGAATTTGTGGCAGGTGCGGTTTAATTTCAAAGACTTTTTTATCATTGTTGGGTTGTGCAAATAAATGGACTAAGGAATTATTGTAAAACTCAAATTCATTTCATAATATGTGCTTGATTTTTAATATAGAGTTACACTCTATCCCTTTTGTTAAAATCGAATGCAATGGGCACATCCAATTTCTGAATTTAAATATGGAATTATAACATATTTTAATAGTTCGAATTCAGATATGGAATGAGAACAGAATTTAATGCTTTGATTTTGAGTTTGGTTTGCATTACATAATCTCTTTGAATGTTTGTATGATTTAATGCACATTTGATTTGTTTAAGCATGACTTCACCTAGTAATTAGATCTCTTTTTAATTAGAGTTTCTCTTATTTTTCAAGTATAATAATTTATTTATAAGTCTGAGTGTGGATTTGATTGTGCAAGTAGCAGTGATTTTGTTTTCATTATTGAGTGACATGATTTTGATTTAGTTTTTATTGTTGAGCTACATGATTTTGAAGAGTGAGCTTGTTTATTGAATAGTCCATTTCATTTAGATTAAAATATTTAAATAGAATTTTTATCATAGATTATTTGCAATACCATTTTTAATAGGATATTTTAAGTGTTATTTTACATGAAGCTAAGTGGTTTTCTTCTAGCAATAGTTAGAACTGTCCTTTGTTAATTTGAATCTTGAATCTATTATGAAGATTAGTTTAGATAGTTAGTTTCAAGTATGAGTTATCATTATAATAATATGTGTGTCTTTTTTCTTATCTAAAGATTAGTTTTAAGTGTTAGTTCCAAGTTGATGAGAGGAATAAATAGATTAGGTTTTTCAAGCTATCATAGGATATTTAAAAAGTAGAATTCGATTGCGAGAATGTCATATGATTTATGATTGCTTTGAATTTTCCTTGTAGTTTAATTGCAGTATGGAGTTTGCAGTGAATGAAATTTGTTAAGTTCGTTCCATTTTTAAGATTTTTTATTTGCTAGCAAATGTGTGTTTCATTCGAGTACCTAGTTTATCATTACAAAGGAATATATTTATCTGAGCCAATACTCAATACAACTCGCATTTATGACTCCCAAATTGATAATTAATATTGAGAGGTTTAATCCGACAATTAAGCCGACCAACACCTGGTCTTTCCTGAGCCTTCACATAGCTCTTCAAAAGCTGCAACAAACTCCTTCCTTCAACTTCTTTGATAACTTCAAAGATCCTGGACTAGCTCTGTTACCATGTTTGAATTTCTGAAGTATTCCAAACAACAAAGGAATAAAAATTCCCCAACTTCAACACAAAGATTCAGTGTAAAATTCTAGACAGAGACGGCACAAAAAAGAACTTCATTCATTAAACTTAAAATGTAATTACAAAATTGCTGAGAACTGTTGTTCTAGCTTTCACAAAAAAAAGAATTACAACTTCTTCACACACAATGTTGAAATCTGCTCTCTGCCTCCTTTTAAAAAAAATGCACACACACAGTGCAATTTCATTTCTGTTTTAGCCTTTGGGATCTTTACTCACAGTCACCACATACAAAAATGCTCTATGTCACTTAAAAAAATGCACATGCACAATGCTCTACTCTGTTTTAGCCTTCGGGCTCACTTTCAAAAATTACACACAGTCATTGTTACATTTTCCCTTCGGGCCTTCTTTTATATATGATGCACATTTAAAAAAAAATTAAACTATTGAAATATGTATATATATATTAAACTTTGGAAGTTTAATATATATATATATATATATATATATATATATATATATAACCATATACATATATTAAAAAGTCAAAATGACTTTGGAGTAAATTCATGACGACATTGTAAAACAAAATAAAATTTAACTCAAGTTCTTAAAACTTTGTCGCGGATTCGAAAAGAAAAATTAAATCCCTTTGCATTAAGTTAGGTGCTGTGACGTCACCCTCGTGAACGCGCGATAACTATTAAATCGAACTCATAAAATCTTATTGAGTCCGAATGAAGGCTTGGTGACTGGACCTCATTTCTACGCGATCCCCTCTTGATTGGTTGAGGTGGGTACCACGCTGGTGACGTGGGCTCATTTGAAAAATCAATAAACGCGTCAAATACAACGGTGGTTGCTGTAGGTATTAAGAGGCGGCATGGCAAGGTTTTAAATTGCGGGTTTGCTTGGTCAATCCATGGCTTCTCCATACCATACAGGCTACGGCCATTTAAACGATAAATTTAATCGCAGAGTTTTAAATGTGTGCCATAAAGTGCACTCAGCAGATTTTTTTTCGCTGATGCGTCCTTTGAATTCCCATCAGCAATCGAGCTTTTGTCCTCCTGCATAGTCCGCGCTGTTGCACTTGGATTTAAAAATTCAACATCCTATAGTAACAGTGCTTATGCTGAGCGGTTATATTTCTAATATATTTTAGGACGTTTTAGAAATATGCGGTTAGATTATAATCTATTTTAGGACGTTTTTTTTTTGAATGAGCGGAATTGCTAACCAGAACGGTATTCTGCAGGATTCCAATACGGTCCCCAGCTCAGTAGACTGCAATGATCAATCTTAAGTTAGTCTATTAATATGTTTGTTTTTATTTCAATTCAATCATTTCTATAGACGCTTAATATCTATATTTATTTGTATTCCATTTATCCTTTAATATTAAAAAAAAAATCATCAATGTGATAAAAACAAAAAATTTATATATAATAATTTAAAAAAATATCTTATCTCTTAAAATATAAAATAATTAATACGCAGGTTAAGACTTCTCTTAAAATTAAGATATAATTAAAAAACAACCATATCATGTGGTCTATTATAACAGTGCCAGATGTTATACTAATATTTTAGTAAATCAAAAAGTGAAGACAAACATTTTCAATAACGTCAAAATCTAAGTATAATAAATTCTTTATCTGACACACCGACTGCTGTATTTTAGAATTTTAAATTAATTATTAATAATTTTTTTTATTGGGTAGGGTTATATTTTTATTATGTTTAATATATCATTTTGATAGGGGTAAATCATAATCAAGGAGTGTCTTAACAAAACATCCAATCACCGTCAGTGACTTCACAATTATGGATAATTATCAATAATTATTAAATATATGAAAGATTAAATTTTTATATAATAATTTAAAATATTTTAATAATAAATATAATTCGGTGTTTAAATTTTAACAAAGTAGTTATGCTTTTTCATTAATTAAAAATTATATTATAACAACAAAATTTATGGTTTTGTTGAATTTACTATATTATTAAGTCATGACATTAATTTATTGTATTTTAATCATATTTATGTACAAATTAAAAATATTTTTGGTAAAGTTGATATATATCTTAATTCTTTTTATACAATTTTTTGTATATATATATATATATATATATATATATATATATAGTTCTTGATGCCTATTCACATTTACCATCTATTTAATCTATATACTTATACTAGGTGTACTTATTTGTGAAGTTAACTCTTCAAGTACTTTATTTTAAATAATGTTTTATTTATGTAGGCATTGTTGGTCAATAATTGTCATTGATTAAATATAAGCCCTCTAGATGAGATCTTTTGATGGAAATTAATGGACATATGATATGTTGAAGACACGGTCAATGATTAGTGGCATAACATGAAGTGACTTGTAGATCACTTAATTGGCATTGGTTGGGATGGCAAATGTTCTTGAGATGTGATGTTGTCACAACAACAAAATCCACAATTGCAATTCAATCAATCTCATCAATCTCAAAACTGAGTATTTTCCATATGCAGAAGCTTTTCTTTACTCCTCTCTAAAGTCTAAACCTTTATGACTTTAAATACTCTTAAGTGGAAGCTATTTTCTTTCTCATTTACCATATCCCCTGAATTTGTTTTAAGATTGGAAAGAGCGTTAATCAAGGATGCAATAGTTCTATCATCTCCAAATTTTTCTAGGAAAACTTGCTCGAAAGTTACCCAATCGATGATAGATCCCGCTGGAAGTGAAAAATACCAGGATCCTACAGATCCTTGTAAAGTATAGGGAAACAATTTAAATACAATATATTCATGAGCAACTCCATTAAGATTCATGGCCAACATAAAATTATTGATGTGTTCTTCACCAGGAAGACCATCATCAGGTTTATATTTGGGTAACCATTTTTCTGGATGATCTAGAAGAGGATTTGGATTTTCTATCAATACAACACCATGATTCGTCCAAGGTTGAGTGGCCATAATTGGATTAGAATTTTGTGAAGATACCGAAGAAGATCCAAAAGTAGGGGGAATGTACAAAGAACTTACAACTGGAACAGTACTACTTGTAACATCACTGATTATTTGAGTAGAGGAAATGGAAGACTGAGAAGATGTAGATTGAATCAGAGGATGTGAAGAAGTAACTGAAGGGAAATTTGATGTAACCTCACTTGTGTCTGACTTAGATCTAGTTATAGGAACATTTTTGCGAAATGATTCAATTGGAAATTCAAAAAGTGGAATTCCAAGGTTCTCACTTCTAGATTTAGTTAATATACTAGTTTCTCTAAATAGAGAAGTAACACTTTCCTTAGAAGCTTCTGGGTTAACAGGATTTTCAGCAGAAATAGATATTCCTTCTAATTTATGAATTAAATACTGAACTTCGGGAGATTCAGGAAAGGATTCTGAAGAAGATGTTTGATAGAATATTTGAGGAGATGAGGGGGAGGTTTCTACAATTTTTTATTTATGGGTTGGTGATTTAGAATCTGATCGGGAAGTTGTAAGATGCACTTGGGGAGATCAAATCTTAAGAGGGCTTCTATTTTTAGGTTTATATCTATGTTCCATTCATAGTCGGCCCTCCTTCTAGAGCCAAAAATGTTGAGGCTTCAGAAATATGTAGCAAAAACAAAAGCGATAACCACTCGGTCCGGCCCTTAAGACAATTCCTTTTCCATTTGGGATAGTGGCTCCGACTCGATATAATCGGACCAGTTTCCCAGAGTTTGTTTTTTGTTTTATTGTTGGGTTTTCCTAAAAACTAAAACAAATTTATTCTAACATGCAAAAACTTGAAATTAAAACTAGTTTAATCTAACCCGGGATAATATTATTTTGATGCGATCTAAAATGATATCTATTCAATCGATGATGATTAAGATCATCATATATTTAATATAATTATTACTTTGTAAGATGATTCTCTTGAAAAGACAATTAATCAAAAGAAAATGAGAAACATATCGCATATATTTGATGATCATATACAAAAACAAATTAATTCCTATATTTATATTGTACAGTAGTGCAATTGATATTTCAAATAAAAATAATTGATTTCATATATCATTCATGAAAGTTGGATTCATCACTAATATTCAAAACAAAACTAGCATACATGATAATAGTACCAGATATGTACCGTTATGTTCATCTGATCAATGATAGTAAGCCACATTCAACTCATACATCAGTAAATATTTCAAAGAATAAATAAGTGCATCAATAGTGATCAACAAAATGATATGTAACTGAAATGGCCGTGTTCCATTATTTCATCAAGACATCCAAAAAATTACTTACAATTAAGCATTCTTTGTGAATGTTCTCAATAAAATTCTTGATCCTTCTATAAATGCATGACAAGGGTTTAAATACTATGCTAATTACCTACAAAAATATTATACAAAATATCTTATGAGGTGGTCTCAAACAAACTTCCTCATCTTTAGTATCTATTTGCTAAAAATTGAATAAAAACTAACTAATAATCATGCTGGATGATAAGTTACTGCCAGTTGTGCTTTTTTCTCACAAATGCCCGACATCGGTTGAACTTGTGGAGGTTTTTCGGATTCTATCTTCATTTGTACAACAAATATAGCATCTAGTAAAAGCGGTTGTATTCTCTGTATGGAATTCATAAAATAGTTCAGTGTCATGATCTGACTGTGTGGTTTGACCAGTAGCTGCCAGTATGCTTCCCAATCAGTTTTCTTTAGCTGTAGAAGTCTTTCTTCCCTGAGTTGACTAGCTTCTTTCCAACTTTGTTCTAAATCTTTGATATCAGGAAGAGATTTGAAATTTCCTTCTCTGATGAGCCCGGAAGTGTGTAATATATGGTTAATTACTTTGACCATATTATTTTATATACCTGCTGCTCTGGCTATGGCTAATTTTACTTGTTTCACTCGTGCATCCCAGTCTGTAAAAAGAATATCTTTGAAAGTTTCCTTAACCTTTGGGAGATCTGACTTCTTCCTTTCTTCTGTATCTTTCCATTCAATATAATTAGAGATTTTAATATTAAGTTCATTAAACTCAATCCTTTGATCAATGACTGTGTTTGTTAATTTTTCACTGATTTCTAGATGTGAAATTATGTTTGACATTTTTACAACTAACAGATTTTGTTGTTTTGAGAGTAAGGCACTTAATGTTGATGCTTCTTTTATGAATTCCTCTACAGTAGGAATTCCTTCATATTTGGTAATATCTTCTCTCAACTGTTCAATCAGTGAAATTTTTCTAGATAAGTCATTTTCATGACTTATCTTAAGCATTTCCATCTCTTGTTGTACTCTGAGAAGTTGTTTTTCCACTTTCTGATTTAAACTCTTTCTTTCTTCATCTAGCTGCTGTTGTAGTTACATGATTTTGACATCCTTTTCTTGGATGAAAATAGATACTTCTGCTGCCTTATCAATTGTCGGAGTGGTGTATGTACCAGCGAATTGAGATAGCTGAGTTAAATTTTGAATCGGATTTGATGAAGTATATTTCCATACTACTTCCATAACTTCATCCTCGGGGGTGTTTCAATTCTTCTTCTTTTCCTTTGTTTTCTCACTACAGCCTTATGAAGAGGGTTGTAGAACACATCTAGTGGGGGAATATCAGTCACCTTGAGAATAATCTCATCAGTCAGATCTATAGGAATGTTTTTTGTTTCTTGGGAGATTATCTCAGGAGTTTCAATGATTTCCCTTGTTGAAACTATTTGTTATTGTGGAGTCTGGAATACTGTATTCTTCTGTGATGATGATGCCTCTAGAGTATTTGTGAATGTATTGCTTAATGAAGTACAAATTTTATCTAATTCACTTTGATTTTGTGAATTTAATTGTTCTTCTCTGATTTCTTGAATTACTTTAATTGTATGATTGGTAATCAAAACATCTTGTGGAATCCGTCTGAGTCTCTGTTCTTTAAATTCATTGAATCTGTGTATTTCTTCTGGATTCAGGTTCAATTTGACAAAATTTAGGATTTCTTCAAAAGTCCTCGTAGATTGAAAAATATCTTCAAATCTATCATCAATGTGTACAATAGGCTTGAGTTTGACTGACAAAGAGAATTTGTTAGCAACCTTTTCTGGGTCAAACTTTCTGGAGGGTAAAATGGGGAGCTTTAACAACTCAATCTTCTAACATTCTTTCAATGCATGATTAAAATTACCGAGTGCAAATGAACCACATGAAATTGGAAAAATTGGCCGCAAAGACTTTTTACTATCTTTCAAAGCTTTAGTGGGTCCATTACCAACTGTTTGGTAAGTGACTTCTCTTGCCATCAACTTGTCTGAAACATATAATGGAAGAATATGCAGGGGAGCGAAGCTTCCAAACACTCTAATATAGGAAAATGATTCTTCAACAAAACTCTTACCTATCATTTAAAGGTTTGGAAGGGATTCCTTAGTGAATCTAGGGCTCATTGTGCCATACATAAATTGGTGTAGCGGTAATACAACTCCATAACATAGCCTATGAAAATGTGGTGCATAATTATGTTCCCATATCTCTTTATGACTCAAATGTATCAGGGTAGGGTCTTCAGGGGTCCATTTCCATCCCATCACTAGAAAGTTGTTAGAAAAAAATATGGCATCAAAAATATATGCAATAATATAAAACTGGGGAACAGATTTGGAGGAAGAAGTTTTGGTTTGGCGATATTCATTAATTGCCTTAACTAGATTATCTGAAAGGATAGTCGCCCAATTCATTATGAGGAAATTAACATAGGAGTCAATTAGGGGAAGCCAATTTATGGAGAACTTGGTATTATCAGGTAAACCATATAATTTAGATAGCATTGCTACTGCAAAGTTATAAGGGTTTTCTAATGACGCGATAGGATACATACTAGTTTTCTCATATTTGAACTTGTTGTCTAATTTCCTCCAACCTTGAATTTCCTTGAACGAGTCTTGGTTCTTCTCAGCAAACTTTGCAACAAACTAACTGTTGTAGGTATCTTGCGGGTTGGGCAGCTTATACATGATCTTTAGATCTTCAGGTCTGAAAGAACCTATAATATCATCCTTGTAGGTTCTTAACTATCTATCTTTGATCACTGATTTATAAAGTACCCATTGAATCATGTCGATATATGGAAGAAGAGTATCTCTCGATGTTATTCTATGGAGGAAAGAACATGCAATATCTTTGAATTGCAAGTCTGAAGGTGTTGCATCATCGGAAGTTTCCGCGACTTCCACTACTTCTAGCTCTTCATCTTCAAGTATAGTGTTAATATCTTTCCATTTAGTAGCTCCCCCATCAACAGTGCAGACAGTATTAGAGATTATAGGTGCCATTCCTGTTTGTTTGAATTTTGCAACAATCTATTTGTCGTGATTCTGAATAACTTTGTGGATGGACATATATTTGAAAGGAAATCTCTATTAAAGACAGAGTAAATGATCAAATGATGGAATATCTATTGAAATGATCTGTTTTGAAAGGAAAAATCTGGAAAATAGCTATATCATTAATTAATCATGACGCATCCATAAATGTTTACATTGGGATACAAAGCATAATTAATACATTCTGAAATTATTTATTTTGCGTAAAACATTTATTCAAACCTGTCAGATTAATTGCATTGCGCCCTTTGACCCTGTCATAATGATGCATATTGCGTTTTGTTTGTGATATGTGATTTCGTGAAATCGCAATATCGCAATCATTAGGGGAATTTTGAGGTCTAAAATGGGCCTCTTAAGGAAAATGTACAATCAAAATTCACTTTATGAGAACCAATCACATTTTAGGGGATGACATCATCCCTAATGGTTGAGGTGACATTGCTTGAGTTAAAGGTACTTACTTGTCACATTCTCAATGGTGGATAAAAACTCATGGTTAGCCATGGTAGTGCTCTAAGTACTTTTAAAGTCAAATTAAAGTACTCATAATAAATGTCATTTCATACTTTTTCACTAAAACAATATTATTTTCATTTCATATTTCTTGAAAGAAACAATGCATATACCTATACGTTTATTATATTATATTATATTATATTTTTTTATATAATATATTAATTACATGTTATTATACAATTTAAATAATATAAATTTTAATTAATAGCCTATAATATAATTAAGAATATATAAATCTATATTTATATTTTATTTTAAGTTATTTATGTACAAAGGATAAATGCATTAGTTGTTCAATGATAATGAATTTTTCTTCAAAATTTCATTCTTATTTATAGTCACATCAATACAATTTTTTATTAATTTTACTTTGGTACAACTTTTGAATTGAATTTAATTATGGTTACATGGATTGTGGTGTAAAAAGTGAATTGAAAATTCATAAATATTGTTTTATTGGTTGAGCTATTATTTTATTATTTCCTTAAGAGGCCCATTTTAGACCTCAAAATTCCCCTAATGATTGCAATATCACAGTTTCGTTAAGGATTTCTTAAAGTTTGGCAGTGTAAATCTGTGATATGCGATTTATTATGTTGCTTGTGAAATTTCACATTGGCAATCGAAAAATTGGGATTTCGCTGATTTACTATTTTAACTTAAGAAAATATTTATGCAAAATTGCAATTTGCGATAGAGATGTTTTTATTTAAAAGGCTTTGATGTTTTTTGCAATTTTATTTTTATCAAAAAACAAAAATACTTTCATAAAAAGGGTCCCTATTTCTATTTATCAAAGGTAAAAATTATTTTAAAAATAAAAAAGGTGGGGGGGGGGGAGGGGGAGGGGGGGTTGTTGCATAGCACAACAAGTTCTTAATCTCATCATTCTCATAATGTTTAGATCTCACCTCTTCCAACATAACAAAATGTTTTTTCTCATTGGATTAACTAATACTAAAAAGTGGCCTAACCAATATCCACACTTGGATTATCATTCATCTATGTCCATGGTAGTAGCTTACTCTTTGGATCATTCTTTTTCTGGCACACTAGATTCCTAGATCTCCTAGTTTCGATTGCTATTATGATGAAACAAAATATTACATTTTAATATTCCTTGTAACCTACAACCTGCAAACTCAAGATTAAAGTAAATATTCCCTACCCTATCCTATTGATTGAAGAAATCATTTTTCCCATTAAAACCATCGCTATGATTAGGTATCTTATGTACAAGAAGAAGTTATATAACATGGATGATCATAGGATTCCTAAAATTGCTTCTAATTCTAGTCAAAATACCCACCTTTGACTCAAGCGAGGGTGACATATAAATGCCCAATATTTCTTGGACCATTACGCAATAAAGAAAGAGACCATATTACAATATTATAAAAAATATTTATTTAACTGAAAAGAAAATCTTACACAACAAGATAAACTCATTGTGATTACACAATGTAACTTATTTTGACAGATATATATATATATATATATATATATATATTCAACATATTTTACTTCAAAATCATGTACAAACCATGTTAAATATTACCCTTAAGAGCTTTAATCCACACAATCTTTATTTTTCCATTATATATTATAATAATAAATACCTCTCACACATAAAATTTAGAGGTTAAATCAGAAAATATACCATGTGAAGGAGAAAACTAGTGTTTAAAATCCTATGTTGAGAAAAATAAATCCTCACCCTCGGCTATGTGGAGAAAAAAAAAAACTATATTATTTACAAGATTTACGGGGTATAAATAAAACTTATAAAATGGGAAAACCAGAGGGAAAAAATCAACATTTTTTAAAGCATAGTCACTACTAAAATTTACATGCACTAAGTGATCTGGTATTAATATTATAATATAGTATTATAACCCCATATAAGGTTATAGTAATTAATCTTTAATATCCTGCAATTCCAAATTTGAATCAAAATATTCCCAAGAAAACGCCCACAATACGTTGTCCTAAATTACAATTTACACGTGCTTGGTGATCTAGTGCTAATATTATAACATAATATTATAATCCCATATAAGGTTATATTAATTAATCTTTCATATGCTACAATTCCTAATTTGAAAAAATAACCTCCAAACCTAATTTGAATAAATAACTTCAAACCGAAATACTCACAATGCTTAGAATTGAACTATAATTTATGTGTTATGTGCCCTCGGTGATCTTGTTTTAATATTATAAGATAAAATTATAACCTAACCTCATGTAAGTAATTCTTCTTTGATATATTTCAACATTTTTAATTAACTAGAAATTGGGTGCAACAACCACATGAATTTTATCACTTAATTTTATCTACTTCTTCGTATACCCATTAGAGCATCTCAAGTCATGCAAATTTTATATCTTTGAGCCTGCAAGCACAGGGCTTACATAATGTTAACACTACAAGATCATTTATATACATTTCTATGGTTGTAAAATCCGTGGAGTCTTGAAATTTTGTGCAATTGGGTATGTCTATAGAATAAGAGTTTTTCATGGTTTTTGGTTATATATTTTAACACTATTATCGATTAAATAGGTAACCTGATCTCAAAACGGGAACTCTAGCCCAAAAAGACTCAAAAAATATGAAAAACACCCCAAAAACAAAAAGTGTGTATTCCAGAACGCACTTCATTTTTTTTTAAGATCAAATTTCAACATTTTATAAAATTATGGTAAAAACAAAATTGTTTTTTGAAAAAAGGATTGAAAAACCACCCTCAAAACAAAACAAGTTGATGTTGGAATAACAAAAAAAATTTGTGTCACATTTTTGGCATTTTTAAAAATAGAAATAACATTTTTTAATTTTTAAAATTCAAACATTAAAACAAAACCTAAAATTTAAGAAAAAAATAAATTAAAAAAATAAAAACATTTAAAAGCTTAAAATTTAAAAATATATGAAGATAAAAATAAATAAATAAATAAATAAAAACAAAATAAAATTTTTAATTCAAACATTAAAAAAAACCTAAAATTTAGGGAAAAAAAATTTAAAAAAAAAATTAAGATTAAAATTTAAAAAATATAGAAATTAAAAAAATTAAAAATTAAAACAAAATAAAATATTAAATTAAAAAAAAAACGTTAAAAAAAGAAGAAAATTATAAAAAATAAAATATAGAAATTAAATTTAAAAAAGAAAAAGAAAATGCTTATTAAATTTAAAAAAAAAAATTTAAAACAAAAAGTTAAATTTAAGGAAATATATTAAATTTTAATAAATTTAAAATAAAAATTAAAAAAAAAAAACATTATTCAAATTAAAAGTAAAAAAATGAAAAATTAATTAAAAATAAAAAATAAAAATAAAATACAATGAAAATATTAAATTTAAAACAAATAAACTATAAAAAAATAAACAAACTATAAAAAAGAAATTAAATTTAAATTATAAAAATAAAATATACATATATATATATATATATATATGAATTTAAATTAAAATATGTATATATATCGATTTTATTAAATTTAAAAAAAAAAATGTTAATATTAAAATAACGAATTAAATTTAGAAACAAAAATATTAAATTTTAATAAATAAATGAATAAACAAATAAATTTTGAAAGAAAAATAATTTTAAATATAAAAGAAAAAAAAACATTGTTAAAAGAAAACTTTTAAAACTTTTAAAATCAATAAAAAATGGAAAATTGAAAATAAATAAATGAATTAAAAAAATAAAAACAAATAAATTTAATTGAAATATAAAAATATAAAAATTTTATGTAATTAACAAAAAAAAATAATAATAAAAAAGTAAAACATTTAAAAAACAATATTAAATCCAAATAAATTTAAAAAAAAAAAACAAAATTTATTAAATTTTATAAAATTATATTAAAAAACTAAACGTAAAACTTAACAATAAAGAAAAACTATGAAATTAAAAAAAAAAAAAAAAAAAAAAAAAAGCAAAATTTAATTAAAATTGTTAACCAAAAAATAAAATAAATAAAAAAATAAATAAAAATAAACAAGATTAAAAAAAAAAACAAATTTATTTTAAATAAAAAATTAAATTAAAAAAATTAAAAATTAATTTAAAACAATGAGTGGTGGTGGGGGTGGCGTGTTCGTGAGGTCGGGCCGTCGTCTGCGGCGCCGCTTCCGCCCTCGCGCCACGGCTCGAGCTCCGGCTGGGTCGACGCCGGCCCACTCCTGCGTCGAGGGTCGGCCGGCGCGCTCACGAGGGCGGTCCAACCGCTTTCCGACCGCCCCGCCGCACCGGCCCCGCACCCGCCGTGGACCGTGCGCCGACCGGGGTCGCCCGCCGGCCCCCTAATACCAAAGCATAGAAAGGGCCGTGTTATTATTATTATTTTTTTTTGTTTTTAATTTTTAATATATATGTATATTTTTTATTTGATTTTATTTTTATTTTTTTATATTTTATTTTATTTTTTTAATTTTTAATATTTTTATTTTAATTTGAATATTTTTAATTTTATTTTAATTTCAAAAGATTTAAATTTAAATCTTTTTTTTTTTTATTCAATTTTTTTTTATCTTAAATTCAATTTGTTTAATTGTTTTTTAATTTTCTTTTATTTTTATATTTAATATTATAGATTACTTATTTTTTAAAATTTAAAATTTAAAATTTATTTATTAAATCTTTTAAATTTTAATCAAATTTAATTGTTTTTTTTTAATTTTTTAGTTTATTTAGTTTTTCATTTTTAAAATCTATAAATTGTTTCATTAAAAAAAAAAGCACTAAATTTATGTGTATTTGTTTTTTAATTATTTGCATGTGGTGTTTTTCATTTTTTTTCTTTTTTAATGATAGCTTCTTTTTTTTTTCTTTTTCAATTTTATTTTTTTATTTTTTTATTATTTTATTTTTTTATTTGTTTTTTTTGTTAATTTTAAAATTTGTATTTTTTTCTTATTATTATTATTTTTTTAAATTTAAATTTCTAAATTTAAATTTTTTTTTAATCTAAATTTTAATTTTGTAATTTTAATTATTATTATTATTATTTTTAATTTTTAATATGGTTTTTTTCAATAAGTTAGAAATTTTTTTTTGATGTTTTTTTTTTTTTAATTTTTTTGGTCAATTTTTGTTTTTTTTTCTTTAAATTATGTGTTTTTTGTTTCAAATTTTGTCATTTGCTTTGATATAATTTTCAAATATTTTTGTTTTTATTTATTTATTTTTGTTTAAATTTTTTATTTTTACGAGCTATTTTTAGGTTTTTTTTACATTTAAATTGGTTTTTTTATTGTTTATATATATATATATATATATATATATATATATATATATATATATATATGTATATTTTTATCTAAGTTTTGTGTTTTATTACCAACATGAAAATCACCACTTAAAAAAAAAGAAGTTGATGCAGCATCAATACGTTTCAAAATTAGCGTGGAAATCACCCCTCTAAAAAAAAAAAAGTTGATGCGGCATCAATACATTTGAAAATTAGCATGAAAATCACTAACATTTTAAAACAAATATTCATACTTCATAAATAAAAATATTAGAGCGTAAAAAATGTGCAAAAAAAAAAAAAAATGGTGATTCTGCATCACCACTTTTCAAAATCGGGTGCTTTTTATGCTACCAAAAAAAAGTAGGTAACATTGCGGTTACCTATTTCATCGGTAACATTGTTTTTTATGTATTTATGTGTATGTGTTAATTTAAATATTAATTAAAACATATAAAGTACATATTTAATTTTGTTTGTTTTTGTTTTCTATGTATTTTTATCAATATTTAGAAAATGTCGACATACAATCTTACATTATGTCTATGCATCTCCCCTATACTGGGTTGTAAAGCACATTTTAGTGTAATTAAAACAACTTGTCCTCTGAAAGCCAAGAGGTGAAAAAAATAAATGAACATAAATATATTTTAATTTTTGTTTAAATAATATCTAATGACTATGACTATGAAATACTAAGCAAAACATTGAGTGTAACAAGATTAGAAATATTTAAAACTAAGAGTGAATTAATGAAATTCATAAGGTAAAAGAAGTTGATAATGAAGAAAAATGAGAAATAAGGAGTAGAAAAGTTATTATTAGTGATAATACCAAAAAGGTAAAGGAAAATAGAGATAAGAATCTGTGTCATTCAAGATCCTTTCATTGAATCATTGAAGTATCAGAGATTTCCATGGGAGAAAAGGACAATATTGCATTTAAGCGTAAGTGAAATTAATATTATATTTCTCATTGAATTTTTTGAACATGAGGGATATAAGGTCATTAAATCCTCTCATTGAATCATTGAATTATCAGAGTTTTCCATGGGAGAAAGGGACAATATTGCATTTAAGCGTAAGTGAAATTAATATTATATTTCTGGTTGAATTTTGTGAACATGAGGGATATAAGGTCATTAAAATAGAAGAATTTTCGTTGTGGTGATCATGGAACAAGATCCTAACTTATAGGATTTGGAGGGGTAGCTTGTTACATAAAGAATAATTTTCCTCACTTTAGACTTCACACTGGTTTATTTTAACTTTTACGATAAAAATAAACAAGAATTATCCTTAGAATGTCTTATAACATTATATTTATATCATATTTGAGACCCATGGATAGAATAATGTTGGTAGAAAATACTTCTAAATTTACCACATCCATTTTTAATTACTTGATGTTTTAGACCAACCATTTAGGTCCATCATGAGGAGAGAGTCTCGATGAAGGAAAATCAACATGGGGATTATTGAAGTATCTTCTTGCTAGGAGAATTTATTCTAGGAAAACAACTAAATGATGTTGTTATTTGAAGTAATATTTTCTAGCTTAAGCCTCTATAGCTAATGAGAACCTTGTCTCAACTCCTTGTTAACAATTTGTTTCATATCAAGATGATTAGGCTTTACAATTGCAACTATCTAACAAGAGTCACACTAGTGGTCTTGGAGGTAATGTCATAAATTGTTACAATATTTACAATCAAATAGGAAATTCTATCATGTTAAATAAACATTAGCTATGGTCATAAATCTATTAACCATGAGATCAATTTTTTTATGCACAAAATCACTCTAGAAGATAATTATAATAAGAAGAACAAGGGATATTTTAAGGATGGAAGTTTATCTTAAGGTTTATAAAACTTGGCGAATATTACTAGTCCCTAATATGAAAATTGTAAAACTTTTGGAAATATTTATGTAAAAATATTTAGATCTATAATGAATTTATATTAGTTTATATAAAATTTTGGCAATTTTTATGGTAAAATAATATTATACTATAAAATGTGGGCAAATCATTTTTAGAAAAAAATAGAAATTTGAGAATAGTTTTTTGGAAAAAAGATGGAAAATTAACCCACCTATGAACATTAGCCCCTAAAATTTTCCATGAAGAAGAAGAATTATGCTCTTGGAAGTAATGTCATAAAAAGTTACATTATTTACAATCAAATAGGAAATTATAACACGTTAAATAAGCATTAACTATGGTAATAAATCTATTAACCATGAGATCAATTTTTATTATGCACAAAATCACTATAGAAGAGAATTCTATTAAGAAAAAGAATTTCATTTTAGTAAACTCAATCTATTTTAAAAAAGTTTAGATAGTTAATTATATCTCCTATTAGATAAAGAAATATTGAACCCCTTTACATACATTTGTGACAACCCTATTTTCTTTCATTAACAAGTTTTCTATGAAGGTTTCATATAAAAAGGAAAATATAATTACTAATATTTTGTACAATAAAGACTCTTTGTGATGATATCATAAAATTAGATAAGATATTTTTAAATAAAATAATTATATATATCTACGAAGGAAAATATATACATAGTTTTGGATTCATTAAATTAGATAGGAGAATTAAACACACACTCCTAATTAGTAAAAAGAAATGTGTTGTATAAATGGAAAGCAAAGAAACATTTTCAATCTCATTAGACTATATTTTAAAGATTTTAAATCAATTTTTCACTTATAAATTTAAAGAAAATCAAATAACTTTTTGAAAGCTACAACTCTTAACCTAAAAATATTTATAGATTCCTTGATGTTTTAGATAATATTCAAATGTTTTATATAGAGGAAGAAGTTTTTCTAAAGATGACATATTTGGGGTGAAGTGGTTTAGCCAAATGTTTTATACATAGGAAGAAGTTTTTTCTAAAGATGGCATATAATTTGTAGTGGTGGTTTGGAAAAGGAAAGTTTAAAAACATTGAAGAAAAAGTTTTTCCAAAGATGACATGTAATTTGGAGCGAAGTGGTTTAGAAAAGGAAATGTTAAAAACTTTGAAGATAGTATCAAAGCCTCATTGTAACTATTTTTAAAAGTAGATATAGAATTTTTTTCTCAAATTATAGGTCATTAACATTACTTTCTTTTAGATAATTTATATAAAATCTTTTTTGGAAAATAAGATCAGTTTATGGCTAGAAATTCATAAAAAGTACTACTAAACCATAAGTAAATTTATAAACTATCATTTAAACATTATAAAAGTATTAAATGATGAGCTAGATATATAAACTATCATTTAATTATAGTCAACCTCTTTGTTAGGTTTAAGATGATTATAAAGATTTTGGAAATAATAAAACCAATCTTTTATATTGTTTTAATGATATTATAAAATATTTTTTTATAATACCTATAACTAAATTATCTTAAATGGATCTATTGCAATGAAAATAATATGAATAGAAGATTGAAAATTTATAATAGACTTGTTTTAGGAGAATAAAAAAAAACCCTCTTCCAATTATTATATATGGCTGTCAAATTGCAACATGTTTAGAAAATAATAAAAACATATAACAGAAATCCAACACTAATCATTTTTAATTTTAAAATTAATATATATCCTTTCTTATAATAAATATTTCTACTATTTAAAACACATCTATTTTAATACCTAGTGTATAAAAACAACATAAATAACATTAAAAAAATAAATGGTTTAAAACTTTAGTAAAATCCACTTAAAAACTAAAAATATTGCATTCAAAGTTTAAAAAATAAAATAAAAAATTACAATATTAAATAATAATATTATTGATAATATTATAATATTTAGAAATTATAATACGATAAGGAATAAAATGATAAAAATATATAATAATCAATCTTAATTTAAATTTGGAAATATTACGATATTTAGAGTATTGATCGGTGCAGTGTTGTAGCTAACACGTTAGGACCATGTTTCAATTTGATGCAAAGCAAAGAACCTTATCAGCTCTTGACGGTGGTGTATGGTTATCTTCAGCTCGTCTGTAGAGTGTTGAGTTAAACCCCGTAACGAAATTATAATATATATATATATATATATATATATATATATATATAATAATTAATTTTAATTTAAAATATTTGATAAAAGAATGGATAAAATTATTATTAAAATTAAAACAAATTTTAACAATAAATAGCTAAATAATAAAAATTAAACCATTACTAAAATGTCTTTAATTTTATAATTCAAAATTTCTTTATTTTAAAAAATCAAAATTATAGTTAAAAAATTTAAAATATTTTACAAAAAAATGAATAAATTTTGTGATCCATCATATAAATTTGTAAAATTCTTTTGGTAATGATTACATGCAATGGAACATGGTGGATGTGTTTCAAAACAGCCAGTATATATATATATATATATATATATATATATATATATATATATATATATATATATATAACTACTAGTTACATTTTATTTTTAGAATAAAAAGTTTAATATATTTATTCAACTAATTAATCAATTTATTTATTTATTAATTAGTTATTTAAGCCCCCTCTCTCTATATATATATAATTTTATTTAATTGATTTAATTATTTATTAATTAATTATTATTATTAATTTATAATTATATATTATTTTAATTATTAAAATTAAAACAAACTTCAACAATATGTAATACAATAGAAAATAAACCATTACTAAAATATTTCTAATTTTATAATACAAAACTTCCTTTTTTAAAACATCAAAACTATAGTAATGTGAATTTTAACATAATAAAAATTTTAACTCAAATAAATAAAAATAAAATAATTTAAATAAACTAAATTTAATATTATATAAATTATATATTTAAATATTTAACAATTTTATCCTAATACCTAAACATTTAAAATATGATATGATAATAAAGCTAGTGTTAGTAATTTGTGATAGAATCTGGAACAATAGATTTGTCAAATTCGCAATTCTAAGCATGGGATAGATGAAAAGAACTTTTTTTTTTCTTTTTATATTATCTTACTCTTACTCACATTTCACATTTGCTCTCCATTTCACATTTGTTCTCAATTTCCTAACATCTGCCACACTTCCAATCTTCTTGACCTCTTAAGCGAGCTCACTTATAGAAATATTGAAAAGCTTATTTCCTTTTTCTTTGATCATAAAAACAAGATTTTAAAGAATCAAACTTATATTCTTTATCCTCTCTTAAAATCCAATAAACAAACAACATTGATATTAACACACCATAACCATCTACATGAAAATCAAGACTATGAAAGATATTTGTGTCATAACCATCTGTAATGTCCCATGTGTGGGTACGGCCTGCAGCCATGTGTCCGGGGTCTGTGTAATGAGGGGTACTCTGCAAGGGTCCTCGCCCTCACATGCTCTAGTGGGTCTTAAGACCCCACCCTTAACACCCTAGGTTGTCGTCCTCACTAACAGGCCAATCTTTTGGTGTAGTGGGTGGGCCTAAGTGCTATCAGAGCCGAGGTCTCGAGGTCGAGACTCGCGGAGTGTGGTGGACTGTAATGTCCCATGTGTGGGTACGGCCTGCAGCCACGTGTCTAGGGTCTGTGTAATGAGGGGTACTGCGCAAGGGTCCCCGCACTCAGATGCTCCAGTGGGTCTTAAGACCCCACCCTTAACACCCTGGGATGTCGTCCTCAGTAACAGGTCGGTCTTTTGGTGTAGTGCTTGGGCCTAAGACTTTAATATCCTCAACTGTTTAACCGGTTGGACCAAATAATAATAGTAGTAGACTAATAAATAAATTAATAAATAAAGTGGCATTGGCCCATGGTTTTTCCTTTTGGTTTGTTTTGACCCCAGGTATTTGTCCATGGTTTTTCCAAGTAGAATGACTATAAAAAGAGGAGGAGGAACGAGAGAAAATCATGGAATTTAATCTTTTCTTCATTGATATTCTGAGAGCTCAGAGTAGTTTTCAAGTGAGGATTTTCAGGTGATATCCTCAAGCTTCCTTCGGTGAGATTCGAGAATCTCACACTAGTAAGAAAACCCAACTTCGGTGGTTTCTATAATCACCCTAGTTGGTCGTATACATTTCATATTTGTTTTGAAAAGGGGTTTTCATTTATTTTTACTTTACAGTTTATGAGCGTGGATCTGGGATCTTCCCTACTGGTTTATTTATAATTATTTTCATTTCTAGATTAGCAAAGGAAGAAATCACAGCTCTATTGTAGCAAGTTGTTGCAGCACCACCACAACACTAAGTCAAGGGTTATTAATTTCCATTATGATGTAATTTGCCCATCTACATTGTGGTCAAATTCCTTGTATTACATGAGCTAAATTCCTTAATAAAAGATATTTGGTGGATTTCCTTAGGGCTTGTTTAAATATGGTGATTTGAACTTAATTATGTGTGATGGAGTATTATGTGTATATGTTATCATGAGGGTTTTTTTTTATAATAAGTATATTACTTTGTTGTTATATTTTTACTATTATTACAACAGTGGCATTATATATTCCTTAAAGGATATTACAGTGGTATAAGAGTTTCATCTTCGCCAACTATGAGATGCCAACGAAGGATAAACAAAAGGGTATTACTGTCAATTGGGAAGGAAAAAGGGCTAGGAGTCAACGGAAAAACAAAGGGGAAGAAAGACCAATGGGTGATCATGAAAATACCAAACTTGAATATGCCTTAAAAAAGATCGCTAACACTCAAAAATCCATCATGGAACTCCTTAAAGTATAGATCGGGCAACCTAATGTGCAAAGCAATAATGGGGAAGGAGGTTCCCATTCAGGTGGGGATGGTCCACCATAGTAGTATATCAATGTTCGTAGCAACAGTCCATCACACGAACATGTCAACACTTGGAGAAGCGCTTTTAGCCAGCCAACCATGCCTCCATTTTTGGATGACTCCTCCAGGGAGAAAGACTGACCCTCACATATTGCAGAAACGGTTACCGCATGGATGAAATAATATGATACGTTGCCTCCCAACGTGAAAGCGACCCTAAGCCTTAATGAGTTTTACTACATGAGGAGAAAACAACAAAGGAAGGAAACCACATATGGGGGCCATCAGTCAAACGTATATTTGCAGAAGGTTGTGGGAAAGGTAACTCTTCCTTATTTTCATGGATTGTCGAAGTGTTCTGCACGGTCATCGGTATAGAAACTTGATACATATTTCCAGCTCAATCCCATGCGGGAGAAGGAATCCATCAAATACGCCACACTTCATCTTGACGCAGAAGCACATGAATGGTGGCAACATGGTATGACCACTCTAGGACATGCCAGCATCATCTCTTATACAGAATTCACACAAAGGTTAATAGACATATTTGATAGGAAGGATCCTGAGATGTAATTCTGGGAGCTAACCAAGCTCCAATAGATAGGGAGCTTTGAATCTTATGTTGCAGAATTACAGAGGCTTGCAGTAATGGTCAACGACCTCTCCATGACCCGATTGGTCATGTTATTTATAGAAGGGTTGTCAGAACCCCTACGAGTTTGGGTTAGGCCCTACCAACTTGCCACCTTACAAGATGCAATTAACCGTGCAAGGGATATGCAAGATGCAGTACCCAAGAATAGATTCCTACGTAAATTTTCTATTACTCAGAAAGGGAAGGAAGTCAAGCAACAACAACGTGAGCCATTTGGTAAGGGGAAGTTGGATGATGATACCATGAAATATCTTAGAAGGATAAGGCTATGTTTCTCTTTTCAAGAACCTTGGGCACTGGGAAATTGGTGTATTAAAGGGAATTCCCACTATAATGAAGTATTTTCTGAAAGCGAAGATGAGGAAGAGAATCTGGAGCTCGATCAAGGGGAATCATAAGGCATGGGGGAAATACAGGAAGAAGTCTAGGAAGGAGTCATTGCTTCTCTTACAGGGGTCCCAAGATATCACACCCTCTGGGTTAGGGGTACCATACAAGGACATAAGGTTACTGTGCTAATTGATGGTGGGGCCTCCCACAACTTCATTGATGCAGAATTCGTAGCCTGAAGGGGACTAGCTACTGAAGAATTTGAAGGCTTTACACTTTTTATTCCTGGAAAGAAAGAGCACAATGGCATGCCATGCACTAAGATAGTTCCTAACATGAGCCTAGCAATGGGAAACTACACAGTTACAGATAAATTATTTGTCATATACTGCCCAGAATCTCATTTAGTATTGGGGGTACAATGGATATATTCTATCGGAAATCATACAGTAAACTACCAAGACTTGGAAATATCATTCGCAGGACCAGATGGTAAAAGGGTGAAGTTGAGAGGAATGCATGCATATCCTCCCAAGCTTGTGACATCCAATCAGATGGAGGTAGGCCTTCAACATGGGGATATTATATGGGAAGTAGAGCATTGAATCATGGAGAAGAAACCAATAGAACAACACAAGGAGTACTCCCCTGATATTATGGCTTTATTGCAAAAATATCAGAAGGTCTTTGGAGATATACCCCTAGGACAAACACCTGATAGGGAATTTTAGCACATCATCAAACTAGAGGAAGGGGTCCAAGCTTCCATCACTACCCCTTACCAGCACACCAAAGTGTACAAGGATGAGATAGAAAAGGCAATAAAATAATTTTTGGCATTAGGACACATTCGGCCAAGCTCGAGCCCTTTTGCTTCGTCCGTAGTCTTGGTCAAGAAAAAGGACAGGTCCCTAAGGACGTGTATAGATTATTGAGCACTGAATAAGAAGACCATAAAAAATCAATATCCTATCCCCAGGATTGACAAATTGATGGATGAGTTAAAGGGAGCCAAGTACTTCTAAAAAATTGACCTTCGCTTAGGGTATCACCAAATCATGGTTCGTGATCAAGACATTCAAAAAACAGCTTTTAGATGCCACTATGGACATTATGAGTTCCTAGTGATGCCTTTTGGGTTGACCAACACCCCTGCGACATTCTAGTCATGGATGAACCATGTATTCAACAAGAAACTCCGTAAATTTGTTTTGGTCTTCTTCGATGACATCCTGATCTTCAGTGAAACATGGGAAGAGCATCTGCAGCACCTGGACGAGGTCTTGGGAATATTGGAGGCACAAAATTTTTATGAAAAAATCTCTAAATGTGAGCTTGGGATGACAGAAATGTTATATCTGGGTCACATCATTGGGGGCCAGGGTGTTAAGGTCCACCAAGAGAAGATTGAAGCCATTCTCAATTGGCCAACTCCCAAAAATGTAACAGAGTTAAGGAGCTTCTTGGGTATTTGTACTTATTACAGAAGATTTGTAAAGGGGTATTCACAGCTAGTAGCCCCTCTTATTGACTTGAAAAAAGGAGGAGCCTTTTTACGGACAGAAACAACCGAGGAGACTTTTGAGCGGATGAAGGAAGTCATGAGTTCATGTCCAGTTCTTGCCTTGCCATATTTCTCTCAACCCTTTGTATTGGAGTGTGATGCTTCTAGGGAGGGAATCGGGGATGTCCTAACATAGAACCATCATCCCATTTCTTTTGAGAGTAGAAAGCTACATTATTATGAACACTCTTACTCCATTTATGGCAAAGAAATGTTGGCTATTATGCATGCATTGGCCAAGTTTCGTCCATATCTAGTGGGGAACCGGTTCAAAGAAAAACTAATCACAATAGTCTCAGATACTTCCTCGATTAGAAGGGATTAAATGAAAGGCAACAAAAATGGGTCAGTAATATCCAAGCCTATGATTTTGAGATTGAATATGTCAGAGGTAAAAACAGTGTAGTTGCAGATGCCTTGTCAAGGAGACCAGCTACCTTCTCTCTCATAGATATTGTGGACGACTGGAAGTCCCATAATTTGGTGGAATACTCAAAAAATAAATCAGTTTGTGAGATCCTTGACAGACAGTCATCAGACATCCATTATAGAGTTTTCAATGATATTATCTATTTTAAGGATTGAATTTATCTAGTACCCGAGTCTCAACTTCAGATGAAGTATCTACAAGCAGCCCATGACTCCCCTTTAGCCGGAAATCCAGGATTTATGAAGACTTATAGGACCATCAGGGAAAGGTTCACATGGAAGGGACTCAAGAAGGACATTATCAAATATGTTAAGGAATGTGGTACCTGTCAAAGTAATAAGGTTGAACATACAGACCCGACAAGTTTATTACAACCACTACCCATTCTGGAACAAAAATGGGAGATTATATCCATGGATTTCATTACAGGGCTACCCTCCTCACAAGGAAAATATTGTATTTTTGTGGTGGTGGATCGTCTCACCAAGTATGCTCACTTCTTTGCAATCCCATCCAAAATTTCTGCATCTCAAATAGCAAAAATATTCTTCTAGGGGGTATTCCATCTACATGGTTTGCCCAAAACCATTGTGAGTGACCATGACTATAGATTAATGGGAGCATTCTCACAAGAGCTATTCAGGTTGGCTAGAACAGAACTCACCCCTAGTACCAGTTATCACCCGCAGACAGATGGACAGACAGAAGTAGTGAATAAATGGGTGGATGGTTACTTATGAGATTATGTCACTAGACAACAATGAGCATGGACCAAGTGGTTGTAATTAGGAGAATACTGCTATAACACCAAGTATCACATTTCCATAGGGATGTCACCTTTCCAAGCCTTATATGGATATGAGGCACTATCTTTTGCAAATACAGTGTTTGGAGATAGTAGAGCACCATTGGCAAAGGATTGGATCCAGGGGTGTCAGGATATTTTGAGAGCCCTTAAAGACAATATGAAATTGGCACATAATCGAAAAATGTTATATGCATATCGTTGAAGAATAGAGAGGATTTTTGAAGTGGGAGATGTTTTTTATCTCTGGCTTCAGCCATAGGGGTAGTCTACCTTGAAGCAGAAGGGGGAGGAAAAATTAAAGCCACAATTTTATGGGCCCTATCAAGTTATCCAGAAAATAGGAGAAGGGGCATATGAGCTAGAGATTCCCGTAGAGAGAAGAATTCATAACATCATTCATGTCTCCTGTTTGAAGAAAGCATTAGGATCAAACATAAAATCATCACCAGAATTACTACCATTAGATGAAGAGGGCCATCTTCAACTAGCTCCTGAGGAGGTGTTGGAGGTTCGAGAAATAAATCTTCGAAGCAGAATCATCCGTGAATATTTGGTACGATGGAAAGATCTGCCTGTTGAGTATTCCACTTGGGAAGGAGAACACATATTGCAGCATCCAACATTGAAATTTCTTGAGGGCAAGCAATTTTGGGTAGGGGGAACTGTAATATCCCCAACCGTTTAACAGGTTGGAAAAAATCATAATAGTTTTAGACTAATAAATAAATTAATAAATAAAGTGGCATTGGCCCATGGCTTTTCCTTTTGGGTTGTTTTGACCCCAGGTATTTGCCCATGGTTTTTCCTTTTGGTTTGTTTTGACCCCAGGTATTTGCCCATGGCTTTTCCAAGTATCCCGAATATAAAAGGAGGAGGAGGAACAAGAGCAACTCATGGAATTTAATCTTTTCTTCATTGATATTCTGAGAGCTCAGAGGAGTTTTCAAGTGAGGATTTTCAGGTGAGATCCTCGAGCTTCCTTCGGTGATATTCGAGAATCTCACCCTAGTAAGCAAACCCAACTTCGGTGGTTTGTATAATCACCCTAGCTAATTTCATTCATTTCATATTTGTTTTGAAAAGGGGTTTTCATCTATTTTTACTTTACAGTTTATGAGCGTGAATCTGGGATCTGCACTCCTAGTTTATTTATAATTATTTGCATTTATAGATTGTGATGTAGGGGCATCCAGATAGATTTGAATTAAGTCGAATCTGAAGCTGGGTATGCGAACGGTCATGCAAATTGGGGCGAAAATTTTAACCAATGCTGAATTTTATGTAACTGATCTTCCATGTGTGCGTTCGATAAGATGAAGGGTTGGGAGAGATTGTGGATCTCAACTTATTCTAAAACTTTTATAGCATCTATATAACAATAAGCCTATAATGTCTAAGGGAGGAAGCGAGTGTACGCAATTTAGTCATATGTGATTTCTGGCTAAGGCTCAAATGCCTCAAATGTTTAAGAGATATTTGTATATAGTAGAAGGATTGAATTGTGGATTTTTGTCTGTCCATATATGTGTGTTGAGTTGATTGTAATTAGATTGCGTAGTTAATTTGATGCATGCGAGTAATTATGGGTTATCTGCAGTTTCATTTTGGAAGGGCGCACTGGCTTTAAATCTCTGGTTATTTTGTAGATTCTGATTTAATACAGTCAGAGTCTAATATGCAATTGAGTGTAATACTGTATTGTTTTAGAAATTGATAATGGATGCAGAGTATGACATATTTATTGTAATTGAGTCCTGTGCATAGTTCCAATCTGTTTCAGCCTTTTTAATGGACAGTGCTTGTATCTGATGATTGAATAAAATTGAACCGCATTATGAATTGACGCTGGAGAATTTAATTCTAATCCAAACTTCAATGCCAAGCTCTGAACCGGTAATCGAATTCCATCTAATTAAACCGACACAGGTTGAGGTCGATTCACCGTGGTATAGTGGAGAATGCAAGTTTGGAGGAGCCCATAAAACTACAGAGTAAACCCTGTGTTGAACTCAATTTAAATCTACAATTTAGTTGAGCGGTTTTGTGAGGAATACCACCGGTCTCGCATGGAAGTTGGCTTGAGGAGTGGTTTTTTTATTTGGGACGCGATCCAATGAATTTTGGGCACTTCATACCCAAAAAACCACTAATATCGCGCTGCCTTTTCCTGTTAAGGTTTAGCAGTGGAACTTACGTGATTTCCATTGGATTAGAGTTGCCAGAGATCTAATGACATCCGCATGGTAACTTGCACAAAAGTTAAAGTGGGTTATAATTAACATTATTTTTATTTGCAACGTTTATTAATATTCGAGATCTGAATACGTTGGCCCAAAGAACTAAACATTGGTTAAACTGTTTTATGATGATCACTCCAATAAGTCGATAGTGTAAGCTCAAGTTTGGTTATTTGGTTCAAAGTTTTTGAAACCTTGAGTCATGGCATTATGATATACCATTATTCTTGAGAATTTTTCAATGTATTAGAGGTGCAGTCAAACAAAGTGGGCTTATAACCCACAGGTCCCAAGATCGAATATCGGTTTTATGAGTCTGCAATTTGATACAGTTTGAGTTTGCAGGTTCATTTTGTAAAATAAAAGGAGAACCTACTTGTAGTGGGTTTCGCTCTTCATCAAGTGGTATCAAAGCAGGGAAATTATTTCCTGCGAAGGAGAATGAGTTTGCATACAGACAAAGAGAGGTACACTTTTTTGAAGTCTTGTTAAGCTTGTGATTTTTATGTTTTGTGAAGGTAGCAGCAGAGGAAGGTGAGAAGATTGCAGCAACCTAGAGCAGGAGTGCTCAAATGGTTCCAGAGGAGCGAACCAGAGAGATGCCAAAAGCTGGAGCTCAAGAGAGAAGCTTGGTGAGGTATCTAGTAGCAAGGAGGACTTGCTATTGTAGAGGTTTTGTTGCAGCTCACAGAGGAAAATTCCGCAGAGGATGCGGGTGAGAATTGTTCAAGCATGCTGTTACAGGAAGATCACAAGGAGCAGTTCTACAGATGACATGGGTAGAATTTATGACAGTTAAAGAAGACATATGACCAGGAGGTCATAAATTTTTGTGCCTCAGGATTCTAATGTAGGGGCATCCAGACATATTTGAATTATGTCGAATCTGAAGCTGGGTATGTGAACGGTCATGCAAATTGGGGCGAAATGTTTTAACTGATGCTGAATTTTATGTAACTGATCTTCCATGTGTGCATTTGATAAGATGAAGGGTTGGGAGAGATTATGGATCTCAACCGATTCTCGAACCTTTGTAACATATATATAACAACAAGAATGTAATGTCTGAGGAAGGAAGCGAGTGTACGCAATGTAGTCATATGTGATTTTGGGCTAAGGCTGAAATGCCTTAGATGTTTAAGAGATATTTGTATACAGTAGAAGGATTGAATTGTGAATTGATGTGTGTCCGTATATGCGCGTTGAGTTGATTGTAATTAGATTGTGTAGTTAATTTCATGCATGCGAGTTATTATGGGTTATCTGCAATTTCATTTATGAAGGGCGCGCTGGCTTTAAATCTCTGGTTATTTTGTAGATTCCGATTTAATACAGTCAGATTCTAATATGCACTTGGGTGTAATACTGTATTTTTTTAGCAAGTGATAATGGATGCAGAGTATGGCAGATTTATTGTAATTGAGTCCTGTGTATAAGTCCAATCTGTTTCACCCTTTTTAATGGACAGTGCTTGTATCTGATGATTGAATACAATTGAACCGCGTTATGAATTGGCGCCAGAGAATGTAATTCTAATCCCAACTTCAATGCCAAGCTCTGAACTGGTAATCGAATTCCGTCTAATTAAACCGACATAGGTTGAGGTCGATTCACCTTGGTATAGTGGAGAATGCAATTTTGGAGGAACGCATAAAACTACAGAGTAAACCCTGTGTTGAATGCAATTTAAATAAACAATTGAGTTGAGCAGTTTTGTGAGAAATACCACCGGTCTCATGTGGCAATTGGCCTGAGGAGTGGTTTTGTTATTTAGGATGCGATCCAATGAATTTTGGGCATGTCATACCCATAAAAACACTAATATTGCGCTTCTTTTGTGTGTTAAGGTTCAGTGGTGGAACTTACGTGATTTCCATTGGATTAGAGTTGCCAGAGATCCAATGACATCCGCATGGTAACTTGTACGAAAGTTAAAGTGGGTTATAATCAGTGTTATTTTAATTTGCAACATTTATTAATATTCGAGATCTAAATACGTGGGCCCGAAGAACTAAACATTGGTTAAATTTTTTTATGATCACTCCAATAAGTCGATAGTGTAAGCTCAAGGTTGGTTATTTGGTTCAAAGGTTTTCAAACCTTGAGTCATGGCATTATGGTATACCATTATTCCCGAGAAGTTTTCAATGTATCAGAGGCGCAGTGAAACAGAGTGGGCCTATAACCCACAGGTCCCAAGATCGAATATCGATTTTATGAGTCTAAAATTTGATATAGTTTAAGTTTGCAGGTTCATTTTGTAAAATGAAAGGCCAACCTAATTGTAGTGGATTTCGCTCTTCATCAGATTGGAAAAGGAAGAAAGCACAAATCTATTGCAGCAAGTTATTGTAGCACCACCACAGCACTAAGTCAAGGGTTATTAATTGGCATTATGATGTAATTTACCCATCTACATTGTGGTCAAACTACTTGTACTACATTGGCTAAATTCCTTAATAAATGATATTTGGTGGATTTCCGTAGGGCTTGTTTAAATATGGTGATTTGAAATTAATTATGTGTGATGGAGTATTATGTGTATATGTTATCACAATGGTTTTTTTTTATAATAAGCATATTACTTTTCTGTTATATTTTTACTATTATTAAAACAATGATATTATATATTCCTTAAAGGATATTACACCATCTACATGAAAATCAAGACTATGAACGATATTTGTGTCATGCTTACAAATCATCTTCCACATTATCATATGATAATCAAGCTACAATTGGTATTTGTTTCATTCCTGCACAAATAAATTTGGTACTTTTGTAGTCTGATATGTGTCGGTTTCTATTAGATGAAGATAGGAGAAACCGTGAAGCATTCACCAGAAAGTAAGTGTAAGCCCATTAGAGGGTTAGATATGGATTCCGCTGGAGGAGACTATACCATTGAAATATCTTTTCCAGGTGTCAAGGAATCACCATGCATGTGTCTACTGGGAACTGTCTGATACTTTAGATAGATAAACCATTCAAACTAAGCATACACTATTTTCGCTCCTTGTCTTCTCACGTTGCTATGCTTTGCAACTTCTGTATTGGAATGACCTTAACGACATCAGCACACGCGATCTACAAATGTATGGGTCAACGCACTACGATTTTTAATGGAATTTGTCTACTCAGCATGTGGAATAGCTTGATGGCATTTTTTTGTCGAAATATGGTAAACTAAAATTCAAAAAATCAAGTAGTTGGAGTGTTTGGAATCCATTTTTTATAGTGGAAATAGATTCAGCACTATCAAAAACCATTAGGACACTCAAAATACTAAAGTTTAACAACTATAAACAAGATTTTGATAAAATATTTGCTAGATTCTGGGCCATTCTACTGCTTTTTTAGACTACCTGTTTTTAATGCGACTAGGATATTATTTCACCTTTACAACGAAATATTCATATTAATATAATTTATTTACTTAAGGAAATGTTCAGACATCTTTTGTTTTGCATGAGACTTTGAAATGTTAGTTCATTATAATTTGAGCTTTGATGTCCATATGGAATTATATAAAATTTTCAGCCATTCAGATTTCACGTGAATGCCTTTGATTTTCTCTGTTTTCTTGGGTGGGAATCGAAGTGAGTAGAATATAAGCAGTGGCTCATCTTCCTTCCTCACTCAGCTACAAGTTGTCACTCACGGATGAGTTTTAAGATCATATGGAAATCAATATTTTGCAACTTTTCAAGTATTATTATAAAAATTACAGCGAGAAGATACGATTTCCGCTTCGGGAGCTATGTGGAGCACTTGAAATTTTGCAATAATGATGATCTGATAACGTAATAATATTGAACTAAGAAAATGGTGAAGCGAAATTAACAAAGTTGCTATAAAATCCATATCCTACGACCTCGAACTCGCAACTCCCTTTTGCCTTTTCGGTTGTTTCTTTATTTTCTCTTTGATAGTTTTTTGCATTCATTTCAAAAGGGAAAGAAGAAGCATCGTATTTCCTTGAAAATGACAAACGCTGTGGCATTTCTTTTTATAGTTATGATTGGTGCAGCAACCACCATGCCTACTCTTGCTCTTGTCATGCGATGCGCTAGCTATGACTGTCCTCCACCTGGAAGAACTCCTAGCGTCCCAAATGGCAGAAGTAGCCCTACAGGTGGCGGATCGAGCAGAGGAACTCCTAGCATCCCAGGTGGTGGAAGTAGCCCTGCGGGTGGCGGATCAGGCGGAGGAAGTAGCACTGCAGGTGGCAGGTCAGGTGGAGGAAGCTCATCATGTCCTTTAGATGCACTGAAACTAGGAGCCTATGTTTATTTGTTGGGCAGTTTGGTCCACGTAGGCATTGGAGACCCTATTGTGAACCAATGTTGCCCACTGTTGGAAGGCGTCTTGGAGTTGGAGGTAGCGCTATGCTTTTGTACAACTATTTGCATCAAGCTACTCAACCTCAATGTCATCCTTTCGCTGGCTCTTGAGCTTTTTTCTCAATGTGGCCTTACCCCTCCTCCCAGATTCACATGCCCACCTCTCAATTAAGGTAAATTGCATTCCATGCCATTCCTCACTTAATGTTGCACTAGTTTAAAATATCCATTTCCTTTTTTTTTATTTCAATGTGTGAATATTCCACTTTGACTCACATGTGAAATTAGATTGTGCGTGCCCACTTCATCGTAAACAATAGGGTGCAATTCGGTCCAGGAATTTGATTATTATCTTATTTTTTTATAATAAAGAGGATTAACAATTCGCTATGTGACATGTGATGAGAAGGGAATTGTGAATAATATTTATTTCAAGTGACAACCTTGAGTTGTCCTTTCATATTCTGGACTACTCCAAGCCCATTCAATTTCAGAGTTCCAGATTTCTTTATGACAATTCACATTTAGCTGTTCCAATTTCTTCTCCTCTTCCACAGCAAAAACAACAACAAATTGTAAAATGCCAACACTATTATCATGTTGGCCATATGAATGATCACTGTTTTGAGCTTCACCCATGCAAGCACTGTGGTCGGCACACCGATTCTTCAAACAGATGCTTCAGAAACAAGCCTCCTGCAAGAATAAAGATTCATCTTGGATGGATCACTTCTTGGAAATGAGCATTAACAGCCAAGAAGATGTTTAAGTCGCATATCATAACTTGTTCTCGAATATTGAACAATCTTGCAGTTAATTTTTAGCCATCATCTCACCTTGTACCTGCAGGGGGGAAATGGTGGTCATCTACAAGCTTCAAAGCCACATCAAGTGAGCCTGAGCCACAATCCCTCATTCCATATTCATAGTTGTAGCCAAAGACATAGTAGTTCAAGAGAGCTTGAGCCACAATTCGTCATTACAGATTCACAGTTGTAGCCAGAGACATGGATGCCCATAAGCATGCCTTTGGTTGGTGGATAGCCTTAAACCATCCATGTGAGGTTCATATTCTTCTTCTTCAAAGAATGCAGAGAACTTCCTCTAGTAGAATATTTCAGCTTCGTGCCAGCTTTGGTAGAGTTCCAGGAAATGCATTAAGCATTCTAGTGTTGGTGGTCATCCTTAAACCATCACAACTTGTATAATTACCTTCTTTTAGGTTGAAGGTCTCCCTCTTCAAATATGAGGGAAACTTCCTCTAGCAGAAGCCCTTAGCTTCTTGCCAGTTTTGGAAGAGTTCCGAGAGCTGCAATAAGCGTTGCGTTCCAGTGTTGGTGGTCATCCTTAAACCACCTCTTTATGCCAAAATTTCAGAGAGATGATTCAGCCTAACTACTTCCATGCATTCTTTGAATATTTGTATTACAACTCTCTTCTTGGACTCACACATACCCCTTCGGATCAAGGGGGGGAATTTTGAACACCTAATCCTCTATGGGTAGGTGTGGAAGGTGAAGAGTCACAAAGGAGTCCAAGTGACCTTGGAAGATGAATCCAAGAGTCACACCATTGTATTATAAATGTACATCTATGACGTTTTACCCAGTATAATGATTCAGTTTATCTCCAAGGTCAAAAGGAAAATCAAAGTTAAGAGAGGAAATTAGAATAGAAATTAAGGTAAGACCATGACCTTTTACCCAATATTGAACGAAGGTGAGAAACCATATATATCATGAAGGAAGTTCAAGAAATATTATCATAAGAAATATTAAATGAAAATAAAAGTTAGGAAGTTAGGAAAGGGAATTAGAATAGAAATTGAGGTAAGACCATGACCTTTTATCCAATATTGAATGAAGGTGAGAAACCATAGATATCATGAAGGAAGTTCAAGAAATATTATGATAAGAAATATTAAATGAAAATCAAAGTTAGGAAAGGGAATTAGAATAGAAATTAAGGTAAGACCATGACCTTTTACCCAATATTGAACGGAGGTGAGAAACCATAGATATCATGAAGGAAGTTCAAGAAATATTATGATAAGAAATATTAAATCTTTTTTGCAGAGGCTTAAATTCTGAGTAAATTTAATTTAACTACTTTTAATATGAGATATGAACAATCAATTCTTAGCAGAAGAAATGAGCCTTAATGAGGTCTATGGGTTTAATAACACCAATAATAGCATGTTGAAAGACCATTGATCCGATTATTGTGATTACGTAACTAACATAAGATGCTACCTATTCTAACAAAGGTTGTACATATTCCATAAGGTTGAATACACTGTAGCCACTTGCATGATACTAGAAGCTCTCATTACACTAGTTAACACATGGAATAGAACACATAGGCTAATGTAGATTACATAACTAGTATTGGATATTCTCTAAGCTATCAAGAAATAAATTTGTTATTCTTTAATATTGAACGAAGGTGAGAAACCATAGATATCATGAAGGAATTTCAAGAAATATTAACACTGTTACCGATGAAATAGGTAACCTCATTGTTACATACTTTTTGAAGTATCAAGAAAAACACCTGATTTTGAAAAAGTGGTGATGTAGAATCAAGAAAAGAAAATTTGAGCATGTTTTCGGCACTTTAAGTTTTTTTCATTTTGTTTTTTTTTTTATTAATTTTTTTTTTTTTTTTTAATGTGATGTTTTTTATGTCGATTTTGAATAGTGGTGGTGTATCATCATCAACAACGTTTTTGTATAGGATTGATTTTGACACTGTAGATTCTCTAATGTCTTCTTCTTCCGTGAGATGTTTACTTTTAAGTGCATTTATGTACTTATGTTTTAAAAATAAAAAAATAATTTTTTTTAAAATAAAAACTTGTAATGATATCTTCACTTTTTCACATAGATAAAAGATGGAAAAAGGGTCAATATTCTAAAGTTTATATTTTCTACATGTTTATGTATTGTTTAATAATTTTTCAATGCACATCAAATAATTGTCGCTAAAAACCCAATATTTTGAACCGTATGACAAAAAAATACAATTTTTCAATATAAATACAATGCAAAAAATACACTCTTATAGACTTTTTTTTGGAAAACACTTGTTACATTAACTCATTTTTTGGGAGAATATTAACAAAAAAACTTAAGAAAATAACATTTTTATTGAATTTTATGTCAAAAAATAATAGCAATCACATGTTTTTTTGCAAAAAATAAGGGTTGTTCTCATAAAATATCAAAGTCTAAACATTACAAGTAAAACTGATTAATGGTTCTCAAAAATAAGCTTTGTTTGCAAGCATAACTTAAACATCATCAACAATATCAACTAATACATCTTCAACATCATCTAGAACAGCATTGATGGCTTCTTTCGTAGCATTTTCTTCTTCATTTTGATCATTGTCGTCTTCTAATGGATCTTTCATGTCAGAAAATCTTCCAAAGTGTCCCTTTCCAATCATTCCATATAATGGTGGTTGAGGTTCCTTTTCTTTTTTTGCCACACGTGATTCATTAAAATCTCCTTTCCTCAAACCAACTTCTTGCTTTGCATCTGGAAGGAATTTAAGAGCGTTAATTCTTTGTTGAATAAATTTGCATTGAACTGGGTCTTTCTCAATGGAAATGCAATTTCTTCCTTTTAGTAGGCAACATGCTAGTGTTGTACCTAATCATCAAGCAAAAAAAAAATAAGTAAGAAAATTAGTATGGAGACATAAAAAGTAAAAAAGACAATATTTAAATTTAAATTTGTATATTAAAACTTACCTGAACCTGAGAATAAATCCAAAACCCATTCTCCTTCATTTGAACATAGATCTATAAGATATTTAATCAATTCTTGTGGTTTTTGATAAATTTTAACTATATCTCCTTTTGCATCTTTATCCTCATATGTTAGTTTTCTTACCACTGCATCATAAACCAATACTTGACTATGACTCTTCCCATCTACTTGATTCATAATAATATGCTTATAGCTATCGTCTTTTGTCCAACATTCAACATGGATGAACTCACAATCATTTATAATAGGTTGATCTTTGGAAGAAACAATATTTGACTTTTGCCTGTAACATAACATAGTAAAAGTTCAATTAAATTTTACATGAATAAATTTTTTTAGGAGGAATCAAACATACAATTTCAAAGTCTTACCATGTAAGTTGCATCCTTGAGTTTGCTTTACCCTTGAAGCTTGTTAATAACATTGGAAATTGTGCGTCTGAATGAAATGTCACAAATCACCAAAGTGGTGATGTTGTCACTTCTTGAAAACTCGTAACCACTTTACTAAAAAGCTTGATAAGTATATGGTTCTCTATCATATTCAATGTCTGGGAAATTGAAACCATGAGGAATATTTGCAATAACTAGGCCATATTCCCTTTTAGGTATTAGTGATGCAATGTCTTCGCAGTCACCTTGTATTATTTGATATTGGACACTGTCGAGCCCATTCCAAATGTAATGATTAAGAGTAGGATCAAGTTCAACATTCATAAGACGCTTCCTTCTCATGTTCTCCATCTTAATTTTTTCAATAAAGCTTTTGAAAGTATCTAGTACTCCATTTCCATCCTTCTTCGACATCTTTATATATATATATATATATATATATATATATATATATGAATAAAATGAATTTATAAATCAACATACCTTATTGAATGCAATATAAAACTCTTTTAGTGTTGATGTAGAACTTGCTTCTGGGTAGTTGCGTACAACATCATCCCAATTGTCTTCATTCAACATTTTAACCATGTGTTCTTGTATTTTCATAAAAAATTTCTGACTGAATAAATCAAGTTAAAAGCATTAATATACTGACATGTATAACAAATTCTACCAACATCATTATGTTTTATTTAAAAGAAAATTATAATGAAAGAAAAATAAGAAATAATTTGAGAAACTTACTTCTGAAATTTTGCACACATTTCTTCCACTGATAATTCACCCGACTTCACACGGGCTAATACTGATTTGACTAATTTATCATCCTTCACACCTTACATTTTTCTCCAAGATGTGATAGTCATATCCTCTGGAAGCTACTTCATTTTAGGACCCGCCTTATGGTTGGTACATATTATGGGTTTACTCTTTCTAACCCTCTGATTTTTTATGGAAATATTCTCCCACTGATAAAAAATCTCATCAATAAAATCCCATACCTCCCCAGTTCTAAATGCCAACTGAAAAATGTTATCTGTGCCTATGAAGAAATTTGTATTCAATTTTCCATCTTTTGCTTTTTTTTCATCAATTTGATAACCTATTTCCATTCAACATTCCTTTCGAAATTCTACACTAACTTGTGTCTTATCCCAACCACATTTTTCTATGAATTAATTATGAATAAATCTAACCCTTTGAATGAAAGTCATTTTCATTCTATACTCATTATTTGCATTTTGATCCCATGCCAATAACTTTGATTCTATTTTTGTTAAGCCAGCGTAAATGATGCATTTCACTGTTTGAAAAAGATAGTTATTGGGATATTCTGCAATCAATTGTCTCTTAGCCTCTATCGAATGGTTCCCTCCAATTACATAATATTTATAATCAAAACATTTTGTCTTGTCAAATGCTTGTTTGTTGGGAACCTGACGTGGATCGACAAGAACCACATAATCCACCACATGCGCATATGGATTGAACCTGAACAATGTTTTTAGATTATGTACATGTAGGTGATGGGCCTTTCTAATTTGATATTGAGATTGTCCTTCATCTGGGCCATAAAATTGGTTAACATTAAGCTCAAATGTTTGGCCACCAAGAATTAATTTATTCTTCCTCAACTCTTGTCGAATAGCATTTTGTTTTGTTTTAATAATGCCATCCTCTAACTCAACACTTGGTGTTATGATTTATCTGCTTCTGTGAGAGCTTTCAATTTGTTCTTCACTACTGCTCATGACCTTTATAGGTTCACCAATATTTGATTTCCTAGTCTTATTGGATAACATATCAGTTTTTTTATAAACAAGCTCTCCTTCATGAGGTAAAAGAGAGACATCTTTGGCGATTTTTCTTTTTGGTGTCTGATCTGTTTTCTCCTTTTGCACAACATTTCTAATCTCCTCCTCACTAATTCTATCATAATTTTCTGTTTCATGTTCGACACCTTCAAAAGAAACATGTTTAAGTTTACTAGATTGACCCACCTTAGTGACTCTTGTTTGATCCCCTCTTTGTACTATTGCAGTGTCACGAGCTATTTCTCTTTGCTTCAATCTCCTTTCCTTTGCTTTGTATTTGTGGAAAGTGTTGATCACATCCATAACATTTGGCACCAACATATAAATACCTTCAAACATGTTTGAAAGACTCGGAACAAAATCCTATGAAACAAAATAAAACATGTCAATGATCAATAATTTATAAAAAGTTTAATCATCCTTACAATAATTCATAGAGGAAATAAAAATAAGCATACTTACAATGTTATTTGCAATGTTTCTTGATATTTCTTTAGAAAATTTTGAAGATATTTCATCTATATCATACTTGAGGATTGGTAGACAATATCTAACCTTCTCATGTTTTTGAGCCTTCCTTGCAAGAACATAAATAATGTTTGTATTTAGGACCATACATATGTCTCGTACTCTGCCCATCACATCATATGGCTCGTTTAAGTCAATCATACCACAAATCAGATAGATGTGTATATCAGCCTCCATTTCACTGTCTTCAAGATACGATGAGAAATCAGTTTTATCTATTTCCTCGGCGTTCTTCTAATCAGAAATAAGCTTTAATGAACCTGGTGCCCCACTTGCTTGAATTTTATTAGTGTGTGCAACAATGTCCTTTTTACGTCCAACAGTGTCCACAGTGCATCCAACTGCAACTTTAGATTTGGGAGTTGTATCCATAGTGCGTTGAGCTGCAGCTATAGATTTTCGAGCTGCTGCCCTAGGTGCAGAAACATTCACAGAAATATTTTTTGATGCCATTTTCCTTATATATATATATATATATATATATATATATATATATAACTTAATGGAAAAATAATGCGGATAAAATAAATTTAATAAACAAAATTTATTTCTAAAACTAAATAGCTTGAAATTAAAACAGTAAAATTAACTATAAAAAATTTCATTTAAAAACAAAATATTATAAATCATATGTATATATATCTATATAATATGTTTTGAATACATTTTATAAAAAAATTGAAAATGTGTTTAAATTGTACAAAACAATTTAAAAAAAATAAACTATTATTTTCAAACTTCAGTTTTTGTTTAATATTTAAAAAAAACAAAAAAATTACTAACTATTTATAACAAATGTTAAAATTAAATTTTATTTTTTCAAGGCAATGATTTTATTAAAAAAACTTATAATCTTTTAATATATCTTAAAATTTTAAAATTTAATTTAATTTTACATTACATAGCAATTGAATAAAAATAAACAAAATAAAATAAAATAAAATTTTATTTTACTTTACATAGAAATCAAATAAAAAATTATAAACTTAAAATTATGAAAAATTAATATAAAAGTTTATAAATTTATATAATCTTTTAATATATTTGAAAATTACAAATTTCTATTTCACATTACATAGGAATTAAATAAAAATAAACAAAATAAAATAAAAGCAAGTAAACAAAATAAAAGAAAAATTAAATTTTTTATAATGTTGTTTTAATACTTAAATTTAAAAAAAAAAAATTAAAAAGAAATTTAAATATTTAAATGTTAAAAACAAATGTTATAATATTATATATTTTTTAATTTTTTTAATTATATTGTTATATATATATTTTTTTAATTTATTGTATTGTTATATTAAAATAAAGTTTTTTTTTTTTTAATTATATAATGTTTAAAAACAAAACATAATTGTTATTTAATAATTTATTTATTTATTTATTTTTATTTTTTTTTTGACATTTTTAACAATTATTATATAACAATGTTTTTATTATATTATACAATAATTTTATTATTATTTTTATATATAACAATGTTTTTATTAATTTTTAATTGTTTTATTAAAACAAATTAAAAAAAATTAAAAATTAAAAAAAAAAATTTAACAACATAATTTAAAAAAAAAATTTAAAAAAAAAATTAAAAGAAAAAAAATTCAAAGAACAAAATTATAAAAAAAAATTAAAATAAATTAATTAATTAAAAATTAAAAAAAAAAATTGAATCGGCCTCCCCGCCCAGCGAGGGCCCTGAGGTCGGCTGGACAGCCCCCCTGGCGCTGCCCGCCGGCCTCCAGCGGCCCCCGCGCGCGCTCTACGGCTACGACACATGCAATTTTTTATTTTATTTTTATTTTTGTTTTTTTTAATTTTTATTTTTAATTTTGTTTTTTAATTTTTTTTTTTAAATTTTGTTTTAAATTTTTTTTTTGATATAATATAATTAATAATTGTTGTTTAATAAAAAATTAATAATTGTTAAAAATATCAAAATATAACAAATATATTAAAAATATATATATATAATTTATTAAATAACAATTATGTTTTGTTTTTAAACAGTATATAACTAAAAGAAAAAAACAATACAATATAATACATAAAAAATAACATTTGTTTTGATATAACAATACAATAAATTAAAAAAAAAAAACTATATAACAATACAATAAAAAAAATAAAAAAAATATGATATATAACAAAACAATAAAGAAAAAAAGATTGAAGATTTAAAATTAAAAAGAATAAAACTAAGATTTAAAATTTAAAAAAGAAAAAAATAGAATATAAAATCAAAAAATTCTCAAATAAAAACAAAAAAAAACATTTCAAATAATGAAACCACTATATATTTATGATTAAAAAAAACAAATAAAAAATGTTATAATATTACTACTTTTTTTATGTGCATGGTCGTTTTATGGATTTTTCTGTTTAGATGAACATATAAGTCTTAAAAAAAAAAAAAAACTAAATTTTTGTCCTTAAAACCCAAAAAAACTTAGTTTTTTTTGCATTTTCTTCACTAAAAAAATATAAAAAAATTATGGTTTGTGAGCCTAAAAACCTTAAAAAAGTAGTTCTTGGACAAAAAAACCTATAGAAAAACAAATTTTCCTCAAAATCTTCTTTAAATTGACAGAATAGAAGGAAAACTAACCTTTGAAATGCAAAAAACTGATGTCACCAATGCCAACACAACACCTCCACAAAATTACGAATAGAAAAACAACGCCTCCAATGCCAATGCAATGCCTTCACGAAGTTAAAAATGCCAATGCAACACCTCCACAAAATTACCAATAGCAACACAATGCCTTCAATGCCATTGCAATGGCTCCACTAAGTTACCAATGCCAACGCAAAACCTCCAGAAATTTTCTCTAACAAATACCAAAAATCTTGATGTGATGTGATGAATAGAAACAATCATTCTTATTATATAGCGAATATTGTCTAATTAGTTTATTGTTTAACGAATGTGGGATTAAAATTTCAAATTTAAAATATTTACATTTAGTTTATTATAGTTCATACTATAGTCAAAATACTTAATGTTTGCATGTAGTTATCATAGTTAATATTTTATTTAATATTTACATGTACTGAATGTCGAATAATTCAAATATAATCTCAGATTAAAAATTAAAATATGAAATAATTACATGTAGTTAATTATAGTTAATATTATAGATAAAATAGTTAATATTTGCATTTAGTTATCCTAGTTAATATTTACATGTACTCAATGTTTAAAATCATGGGATTAAATTTTAAAATATAAAATATTTACATGTATTAATAGATTTTTGGCTTCTGTGATCCATCAATAAATAATGAAGAAATATTTCGGTAATAATCACATTATCATGAACAAAGTCGACGCGTTTCGAACCAACCAGTGTGGTTCATCATTGGATGGTTCGAAACGCGTCAACTTTGTTCATGATAATGTGATTATTACCGAAATATTTCTTCATTATTTACATGTAGTTAATTATAGTTAATATTATAGTTTAAATAGTTAATATTTACATGTTGTTATTTTTCTAAATATTTACATGTAGTCAATCTTAAACCATTCAAATAAGAAAATTATTTTAGTTTCGAAGGCATGCATGAAAGGAATATTTTGTGGATATTTTGAATAGAAAGTATGGTGAAATATTTGAAGACCAACGGTTTATTAGTAAATTTTGAAATATATTTTAGATGAATATAACATAAGTTTAAAATTTAAAATTTAAAATATTTACATGTAGTTATCATAGTTAAAATAGTTAATATTTTCATGAAGATATGATAGTAATATTATAGTTAATACTTACATCTAGTCAATGTTAAATCATTGAAATAAAAACATTATTTTAGTTTGGAAGGCATCCATGATAGAAATATTTTGTGGATATTTTGAATATAAATATCGGTAAAATATTTCAACACAAATATTTTATTAAAAAAATGTTAAATACATTTTTTGACTAATATTTGCACCAAATATTTCAAATGAAAATTTTGTAGGGAAAGTTTTTCGCGAAATTTTTTGGGGGGAAATTTTGGAGGGAAATTTTTTTGTGAATTTTTTTGGAGGGAAATTTTCAGTCTTTAAGCTATATATTGTAAGTGGGACAATAATTTGTATCATTCAACCTATTCTTGTTGAAAGCCATGGTTTCTTCTGATAGCAAAGTTTTTCTTTGTACAACATCAACATCTTCGTCACGCAACAACTCTATTCAGAGTGATGAATATACCAGGAGTTCGTTCACCATGAATAGAGAGTCAAAAAATCGACTTGGTCGTAATCATAAAGATGATGTAAACAAAATGGATGAGGCGCAACAAAATGAAATTTATGTAAATCGAGCACCAGTTATACCACTTACTCTTAATCCTAAAAATTATGAAAGCAACAATGATGAAGGGCATGATGAAGAATTTCCAGAGTCAAAAGTTTCACTTCGTCCTAATCACAAGGATTATGAGGACACCATTGATGAAGAGGGAGATGAAGAATATCCACTTCAGCTTAATCCTAAGGATTATGCAAGAAAAACAAATGAAGAGGGGAATGAAGAATATGTAGAGTCAAAATATCCACTCTGTCCTAATCCTGAGGAGTATGCCAGCACCACTAATGAAAAGGGGGATGTAAAATTTGCAGAGTCAAAATATCAAATTCGTCCTAATCGTAATGATTATGAGAGTACCACTGATGAAGAGGGGAATGATAATGTTTCAGAGTCAAAAAATACACTTCGTCCCAATCCTAAGGATTATGCCAACACCATGATGAAGAGGGAAATGAAAAATTTACAGTGTCAAAATATCCTCTCCATCCTAATCCTAAGGATTATGCAAGCACCACTGATGAAGAGAGGGACGAAAAAATTCCAGAGTCAAAATTTCCACTTCGTCTTAATCCTAAGGATTATGTCAGCACCACCGATGAAGAGAGGAGTGAAGAATTTGCAGAGTCAAAATATGCACTTCATCCTAATCCTAAGGATTATGTTAGCATCACTGGGGAAGAGGGGAATGAAGAATTTTCAGCATCAAAATATCCACTTCGTCCTAATGCTAAGGATTATGCCAGCATGACTGATTAAGACAGGGATGAATTTCCAAAGCTAAAATTTTCACTTCATCCTAATCATAACGATTATAATTTAACCACTGATGAAGGGGGGGATGAAGAATTTCCAATAAATATAAATTAAAGGTATTCACTTATTCCTAATCCTAAGGATTATGAGAGTTTCGGTGAGGAAGGGGAGGGGAAAGATGAAGAAATTCTAGTGAATACAAATTCAAAGCTTCCACTTATGCCTAATCCGAAGGATTATGAGAGCACCACTGAGGAAGGGGAGGATGAAGAGTTTCTTGCAAATGATAATTTTAGAGGCACATATCTGAATATTGCATTTTCTCCAAGTGACCATTTCAAAGACACTCATGGTGATAAAGAATTGAACCCTCCCAGGGAAGAATTTGAAAGCATGGGTCAAGATGGTGAAGAATTTATTTTGAGTCGGGGTTACAAAAGTGCCGATGATTCTTATGAAATGTTTTCTTCAACTGATGATGGTAAAGAAAATTTTCCAGGCAATGATTTTTATGAATTTCTTAACTATGTTGAGGATGATGATAGTGGGGATAATATTCCTCCTAATGGTGATGAAACTACTTTTACAAAGGATGATGGAATGATGAAGCGGTTGCAAGCAAATATTGCAACTAGGAGTAGGAGTAGACCTTTTCATATCAATCCAAAGCATTCCAGTTATACAAGGGCGAGGGAAAAATATCTCACAAAAAGAAGTTCTGTCATTCATTTGATTTCAAGTGAATGTTGTCGAAGGGATTGCTTGAAAAATATGGATTTCAAATTTGTTTTGGAGAAAAGGAAAACATATATGTCAATGAATAAAAGCATGCAAAATTCATATTTAGTGGGTTGCATGCAATCTACACTAGCAGGTTATGATTATCATATTTGGAATGTATTGCTTTGCAGAAAGGTGTTCAAAATGTTGCATTCAATTGGTAATTGTCATTTGTCAAGAATCCAGGATAGATTGGAAAGGGATCCCACATATTATTCAGAAGCACGTTATAAATGGGAGGTGGGGCTGTTTGCAAATATTGCTAAGACATGGATGAAAGACTTCTTTTCAAATCATGGAGAGTGTATTCCAAATAAAGACATAATACATACTCCTGATAATTTCTCGAGACAAGAAATATTCATGTTATACAAAGATTATGCAGAAGCTGTTGAAGGAATTGGTAATTTTATTACATATTCTTATTTTACAAGGATATGGAAAACTAAATTCAACAATGTTCGTACATCTAAGAAGACAAGGATGGGGATTTGCAGCACATGTGATTCTCTTAAAGAAAAAAGAGATAAATGTCAAGGGGCAGAAAGAGGTATGTGTTCAAAACATTGTTTTTTAAAATTTGATACTTATCAACTATGAAAATATATTTATTCATATGTTTCTTTTATTTTATGTACAGATTCCGTTGTCAAAGAACTTCAAGACCATCGCAATCAGCAAACAAGTGAAAGGAAAAAGTTGTATAAACATCAAAAGAAGTGTTATGATCATCCAAATAAATATCTGGGATCGATAATTGATGGTATGGACCAAAAGAAAACACTTCTTCCACATTTTGTCCGCACGCCAAAAAAATTACAGGACGAAAATTTCATTCAGTTTCACTTGGTTGGTTATTTGGTATTTAATGAGAAGATGTTTCCAAGATTTTTCTTCACAACTCCAAGTATTCACAATGATGCAAATCTGACCATAACTATAATCCATGATGTGGTTACTCATTGGTCTGGGATTCTTCCTGAAGTTTTGTATTTACAATTAGACAACACAAGTCGTGAGAACAAAAATCAAGTTCTTTTTGGGTATCTAAACATGCTCATTGAATTAGGGATTTTTAAAAAGATAAAGGTTGGTTTCCTTCTTGTTGGGCATACTCATGATCATATTGATCAAATGTTCAGTCGTTTTTCAGTAACATTGAGGAGGAAAGGTGTTGGGAGCCTGCCATCATTAATTGAATGTATTAAGAAATCATACATTCCAGAGCCTGTTTTTCATGTGTTGGAAGAAACTATTGACATGCGAAGGTTTATTTTTGGATCGCATGGTGAGGAGAAATGCATTGAAAAATTTAACGACATTAGCTTCCAGCATCAATTTCGTATCAAAAAAATTGATGGGATAACACTTATATAGGGCAAGAAGTATTCAACTATTGAAGAATGGGGACCATCATCAGGTTTAGCATTTTTGAAGTTCATTCCAGAGCGTCCAATATTTTCATCAAAGATATTGTTATTGCAATCAGTTGCTAAACTCCATAATGCAGGAAGGCAGAAGAGAGACATAAATTATTCTGAATGTATAGAGTAAATTAAAAGATGTATTAGAGATACATATGAGTACTTCGATGTTGCTGACTCAGTTTGGTGGGAGTCTTTTTTAGTAATCAAAGTGATATTATTTCAAGATCAATAAATGGGGATACATTTTTGAAGACTCCTTTTTTTTGGCCACAAAATATGCCAAATGAACATGAACATCAGGAAACACACAATGTAGAACAAAAAAAGCCTCAAGCTATTATTAATTCCCCACAGGTAGAGGAAAGAGAAATCTATATTGTTTCTAGAAGATCACGTGCACAATGTGAAGCCATGAAATAATTTTATAGGGGTTCTATTCAGGATCTTAAGGAGGGTTGCATGATAACATTGTTAGCAGATGAAGGTCCACTTGGCTATCCATTCTGGATTGCCAAGGCTATAAAGGTCATTAATAAAAATGAAGAGATTACAACTATTGATGTACATTGGTATGCCACAAGTACCCACCCTTTCAATGGTGTGTACAAGCCAGAGATGGTAGTGGAAAAAAGAATTTGCAAAAAGAGAAAAATAAAGGGAAGAAATATAAATCGTCACCGCACAGATGTCTTAAAATTGGAGGATGTTGACATACTTGTGTATGACTTCAGTTTGATAAAGAGAGGAACTCTTCGGTTGTAGACCATAAATATTTTGAAGAAATTGCTACCAGAGCAATTACTGTTGAGATGGGACTCTGCAGAATGTAGACGTAGATCTACAAGACTTTTGAAATCTGAAATGGTGGGCATACATGTTGACTCAGATGGACCATTAGTTGATGAAAGAGAAGAATATGGATCATATTCATCTGCATCGAGCCATTCATCTGAAGATGTAGGTTATGATGGTGTGCTAGAACCTATGGTTGATTTTGAATAACTATCTAAGACACTTTTATGTAATTGATGTTTGCATGGTAACTTGAAATAAAATTTTTGACTTCCATCTCATTTTTCATGAAGTTATGAGACATTTCTATGTTTGTTGGATTATATGTTTTAATTATGAAGAATTCATCTCTTTAGAATATTGACAATGCAACAAAGAATTACAAAAATAATTTATGCTATATTCAATGTACCAATGTTGATATTTTAATTATAAGTAAAATAGAAAATAGAAACTAATGTTGAATTTTTACATTATGCAGTGATATTACCATGATATTATGTATTGTTACCATTTGGTATAATATAATTTTATAATTTTTAATAATTATATGCGTCATTGTAACACCCCTAGTTTATGTGTTTGAAATTCAAAACTAGACATTTGAACTTTAATCCTAAGGGGAGTGGACCCCAAAGGACAAGTATTTTGTGGATGTAATTAAATATTTAATTTGAGAAAGTGAATAAAATAAATCTATGCAGATTGACCAAAATGAGAATTATGAGATCACTTGCTAAATCCATGACGATGGATAAAGGCAAATACTTTCCCCACAATATTTCAAAAATCCTTGAAAGAATTTCTAAATTAGATTTTGAGGAAAATCTAGTTTCCCCAATGATGTGGAGAGTAGTTGGGAAGAGGTAAAAAGCTGGGAAAAGCATAAAGCAGCTTTAAAAATTCCCTAAAATGGGAAGCCTAGGAAAACAGGAAGAAAAACATCCTGATATTCTGGACGCAGAATTAGAAACAGGCTTTGGGGAACAACAACTTAAATAAGCTGCTCCTAAACAGATTAGAGGTTGATATGTTCTTGGAAGGATCTCAGCTCGGGGGTGAATTCTAGAGATAGACGAATTCAAAGGTTGGGAGGACTGGTCAATTACCAAAGTGGTATGCTTACAGAAATTAAGAATAGTTGAATATTTAATTGTGATGGAACCAACTAGAGTTATTTATATTTGTTTTTCTGAATTTTGAATATTGTTCCATACATTTACAGAGTTAAGAAAGGAATTAACCTTCTCATTTCTGCATAGTTGTAGGAACTAGAAAAATGAGGAGAAATCCTCCAAAACCTTTAAACCAACCTTTAAGTTTAAATCTGGAGATTTATAGTACCTCATAATTCACAAATTTGTAACTTTAATATGCTTCTGTGGGAAATGGAATACATTTAGTCCACACCATAAGGAAATTTCTAAACCTATAGACAGTGAGAAAGTAAATGTATAGAGGACAGAATTATTCATTTAATTAATTACTAAGTGAAGAGCAGAGTTTTATAAAAAAAAAAAAATTCAACAGCTGTGCATTTCAACATTTAAAATATTTTCTATCTCCTTTAATAAGGATTGAATGGTAGAGAAGGAAATTTTAGTATTGCATATCTGTCTTAAATAGCAAGGAGATGAAACAAAACATGGCCCGCATCTTTAGAAATAACTAGGAAAGGAGAGTTATGTATGAAAGATATGGGAGTAACCCACAAGAAAACAAAAGGAGACCAAATGGAAATACATGATATGAAAAGTTAGAAGTGTATGGAAAACTATAAACAAAATAGTACCTGTACCTTACACATATCTAAATAGATATATATATTGAAGAATGGAGTACACAAACATCGTCCATATATATATATATATATATATATATATCAGTAAAGAAATTCAGTCTAAATATGGATATATTGGGACTATTCTATCATGAAAAATAAATAACAAAAGAATTTAGATGTATATAGCTACAGGGAACAATTTAGATTGGCATACAAAGCTTTCCCAATGGAATTACAACTTCCCAGAAATCCTGAGAGTCTTCTGTAGGAGTCATACAAATTATATATATAACAAATAGCTATGAGTCACTGCACAATTGAAAAAAACAAATCTGGCTATAAAGAAATGTATATACATTGCAGTCACTACTAGGATAAGCATTATAAAGGATGAATAACTCATTATTATTAAATCATATTAATTAACACTCAACCAATAATGTCGTGCGAGGTAGCATGAGAAAATCCATAAATTAATAATCTATAGCTTCTTCGAAATTATTATAGAAAAACAAAAATATCAGTTACGAGGAATAAATACTTTCTGTATACAACCAACACAAAAAAAACTGAGCCCTCTTGGACCAGATTCTTGTAACAAAGACCATGTTCCCATTCCATAATTTTAAACAAATCAAAGAGTACTAGCATACGACTGAAAATAATTAATATTCTGTCTCTGACAGAGTCTAGAAATTCAATAGACACTGTTTAAAACCCTAAGAAAGTTAACGATTTTGAATAAGTGAGGCGGAACAATGCAATGAGAGGATAGCTCCTCTTCGCCCATGAGTATACCAACCTGAAATGCCAAGAGCCGCGATAATTAGTGCCAAATGACATGACTTATCTCAGGGCTCGCCAAGAACGAAATTCGCATGGCGTCTACCATACCTGTAGACATACATATAGGACAGTGAAAATTCATTTAGGGAAATTAATAGAAGGAATTCTATTAAGAATGAAAGAAAAATTATACCAAGAAATAAATCATTACCTGACAAAGGAGATTCTCACTCGTTCCAACGGATTCTGCCACCGAAATAGAGGTAGGACGTAAATAAATCGTAAACCAGGAGGTAATAGAGGAAATAGAAAAACATTCCAACTGATAGAATAAGCCAATCGATTCTTACCTAGCCGGATAGAAGACGCGTGAAATCAAACCACCATCATTCCAAGGCCAAAGGACAGGTAGGAGTATACCCTATTAAGAAACGCAGGCGTGTTGGCATCACGCATCGTAGATAGTCATCAAATGAAACCGAGAGGGTGGCGAAGAAAAAAATATATATACAGGAGGAAGAAATCACTAAAAGATATATGGGTAAGAAAATCCAATGCCAGTTCTCTTTGTTAGTAAGCAGACGCAGAGCACGAAAGGGCGTAAATAAAACTCAGGTCAATTACTGTCATTTTCAGGTATTACAATGCTCAGAATCAATAACAGAGTCAGAAATTATCACACACGAAGCTTACAAGATTTTACCTGCATTGTGATGCGTTGACGGAGTAATACAAGCCTGGAGTGTATGAAGTCTTGCGTCTCCAGCACGTAGAGGCTCGGCACCACGAGTAGCGAGAAAAAAAAAAACCAAATGAGGGCCGAAAGAACAGTTTCAAAGCTTTAGTGCACGAATTATACCAAAATCCCAATTTGAAACCCTAATGGTACAATGAAATATCAGTCGTCCAAATGGCAAAAGATCCATGGTGAGTCCACGGATCAAAAGGACGGAAGATGCAATTAAAATAGTCGTTCGATATTAAATTTACCAGCTATCAAATGAAGCCACGTCATCTATGCTCGTGTCGTATTGATTGCCTAGGTTCCAGAGTAGTCTGGCGTGGAAATGATCAATGCCAAGTTGGATCCATAATGCACGAACGTGAATGGAATGAAATCCGTTTCCAATCAATAAAACTTAATAGAGAACCTTATACGTGATGACATGGAGACTGGTAGCACATATCAATTACACCACCAAAATAAACTGACCTTGCAAGGACACCGTACTTAGAAAATGAAGCTTACACGTCTATCTTTACATATATTTCGATGTGCACAACATATGCAATAAACATGTAATGACGTTGACTCACACATGGTGAAAATCGTGGCTTCAAGTTCAGTGAATATCCATACATTTGATATGTATGTGGATATAAGATAATCAAAATAAATCAAGTCAACATTCATAAGCATTGGGCCTAATAAAATGTGGTTATAAGGTTAGGGTATATTGGTTATCATGATTGATGGAATATATTATTTGAACCCCAAAATAAGCCTAATAGTTAGGATAATACCAACAAAATGCAATGATATCAATACGAATGTGAGACTTGAGTCGACATGATAACTTTTTCATAGTAAGTGGGTTAGTGGTAGTAACCACTAAGCTTAACACAAGATCCTTATTAATTGGATTTATTAAGTTGATTTAATAGAGGGGTATAATTATATAAAATAAATCATGTTGGGGCATAAATATGATTTAACCAGGTAGCAATAGAAATTATCATATGATATACCTTGTTGTAATTATTATTGAGATTTAGAATGCCAAAAAAAAAAAAAATGTTAAAAGGTATAAGAGGAGGTGTGACAAATGGTATCAGAGCCCAAGTTATATAAAACTGGGCTGTTGTCATTGTCCTCATTGTTGCTGTGTGTTCACTGTATATATTAAGTTCTTTGAAAAAAAAAATTATTTTTTACTGATCTGTGTTGTGTAGTGTACAGTGATGCGGAAATGGTAGAAGATGACGAAATTTATGTTGATCTGCGTGATGAGGAAAATACACCAGATCCCAACGCTCTAGTGATGGCTATGTTGCGAATGTTGCAACAAGAATTGGCTGAGATAAGAAGCAAGAATTACAGATTGTCATTATCCAGTGAGGAGCAGGAAAAGCTCATCAGAGAATTAATTTCGTGGAACAGCCAAGAAGGTGAGTGTTCCGGAAAGAGGAAGACTGATGATGATGATGATGATGATGCTGTTAGGCATCAGTATAAATAGAAAACTGAATTACAGGGGGAATTCCGAAAGATCAAACGTCCCTCCTATGATGGGGAGAAGGAGGAAGATGCTGAAGCCTGGTTGCTGAATATGATTAAGTATTTCTAGGTCTATGAATATTAAAGCAATATGAAGGCCAGATTAGCTATTTACCAACTACAAGGTAAGGCTACCTTCTGGTGGGAGGAGACAAAAATGGTTCATGCCATTGATGAAAAGATAGTTACCTCGGAATATTTCTAGGTTAAGATAAAAAACGCTATCTAAATGAATGTTACTATGATGATAAAGCCAAGGAATTTCATGAACTTGGACTGGGACAAATCATTATTGATGAGTTTTTTACTAATTTTACAAATCTGTTGAGGTATGTACCTTACATACGAGAAGAAAAGGTAAAGGTACAAAGGTTTCTGAACTGTTTGCCTTTTGTATACAAAGAGGAGATCGAGTTTGATAACCCAAAAACAATGGACGAAGCTGTTAGAAAAGCTATATTGTGCTACCAGTAGTTTAAAGGAAAGGCTGAGCAGGGAAAAGGCTGGATAAACAAGGGTGAGTTCAAAGGAAAGAAACAGAAACCAGCGTATCTGAAGAACTTTGGCAGGGACCACCAGAGGAAAAAGTTTAATAAACCCAAAGAAAGTCAAACTACTCAGTCCCAAGTGGCTTCGAAACAAATAGACGGAGACAATAAGAAAGATGGCACAGTGAAAATGAGAGAACCTTTGAAATGTTGGGGATGTGGAGAACCCCATCTCTTGAGGGATTGTCCCCATCGAAACATTCAGATGATTATGAGAGATCGAGAAGCTACCACAGTAAATGACATACCTAGAAATATACCCACCATCAGTGCAGCCTTGGAAAATCGACAAGCAGAACATCAAGCTACCATGGTTGAAATGGAGGGCAAGATTTCTGACCAATCTGTTATAGTTTTGATTGATTCGGGTGCTTCTTTGAGTTACATTAGTCCAAAAATTGTAGAAAAATGTAATCTTAAAACTGAAAAATTTCAGCAGTCATGGTTGGTTCAGCTGGCCACTGGAACCAAGAGGAAGGTAACACATAAATTGCCCCGAACAACAATTAAATTAAATGATTTTCAAACAGAAGTAAATTTGAACATTCTGCCCTTAGGTTCATATGACTTGCTGATAGGAATGGATTGGATGGAAAAGAAGAAGACCATGTTGAACTATTGGGACAAGACCCTGCATTGTGTAGATGAAGAGGGGAAACCTTTTATTCTGAAGGGAAAACCAAAACCTATCTCTGTAAGACAAATATCAGCACTGCAATTAAAACAAACAACTAGAAAAGGATACCAAGTTTATGCAGTACATGTGGAAGAAACAGAACATAAAACAGAAGAAAATTTGCTGGATTCTTTACCAGTAGTAAGGGGGTTTAAGGAAGTCTTTCCAGATGAGATTCCTCATCTTCCCCCCAAAAGAGAGATTGACTTTTCAATCGATCTGGTGCCGGGAGCAACACCTATTTCCCGCGCCCCTTATCGAATGAGTCCCCCCAAACTCATGGAACTGAAAATGCAATTACAAGAATTGATGGATAAGGGCTATATCTGACCGAGTGTGTCTCCTTGGGGAGCACCGGTCCTATTTTTGAAAAAGAAGGATGGAAGCTTTAGGATGTGCATTGATTATCGTCAACTGAATAAGGTGACCATTAAAAACAGATACCCCTTGCCCAGAATTGATGATCTTTTTGACCAAGTGAGAGGAGCTTCGGTATTTTCGAAGATTGACTTAAGGACTGGTTATCACCAGCTCAGAATCAAAGAAGAAGACATCAGCAAAACAGCCTTTCGAACATGGTATGGTCACTACGAATTTGTAGTCCTACCTTTTGGTTTGACAAATGCCCCTGCCACATTTATGTGCCTAATGAACAGTGTCTTAAATAAGTATTTGGATAAATTTGTACTTGTGTTCATAGATGATATTTTAGTCTACTCAAAAAGTGAGGAGGAACATAAAGAACACTTGAGGATAGTATTGCAAACTCTGAAGGAAAACCAGTGATATGCCAAGTTCAACAAATGTGAATTCTATAAAGATAAGATCCAATACTTGGGTCATATTATTTCTGAACAAGGGCTGGCTGTTGACCCTGAAAAGATAAAAGCTATTAAAGAATGGCTTGTACCAATTGATGTTTCAGTAGTGAGATCATTCATGGGAATTGCAAGTTATTATCGCATATTTGTGGAGAGATTTTCTGCCATAGCACATCCCATAACATCATTACAAAGGAAGGGTGTCAAATTTGAGTGGACTGAAAAGTGTCAAAACAGTTTTGACCAATTAAAACTAAAACTTACTACATCCCCTATACTAAAGATTGCAGATCCTAATAAAGAATTTTTTGTCTGTACGGATGCATGTAGAGAGGGGTTGGGAGGAGGTCTTTTGCAGGAAAATTCAGTTATTGCATATGAGTCTAGGAAATTGAAGATACATGAACAGAACTATAGTGCCTATGATTTAGAGTTAGCTGCTGTTATTCATGCCTTGAAGATGTGGCGACATTATCTCCTTGGAAAATAATTTACATTGATGACTGATCATATTAGTCTCAAATATTTCTTTTCCCAAACTGATTTGAATGCGAGACAAGCCAGATGGCTGTCTTTTCTAAGTGAATTCGATATGGACATAAAACATATCAAGGGGAAAGAAAATAAAATTGTTGATGCATTGAGCAGAAATGCTTGTCAAAATATAAATAGCATTGGAAGTAGTGCCCAGGTTGATGTAGAAGATTTAGTGAAAAAGGCAGCAGACCAAGATCCAAATTATGAAACACTATTGGTGAAACTACTAAAGAAGGAGAAGACTGATTACACCCAAAACCAAAAAGGGCTGATCTGCTACAAAAATAGATTGTATATCCCCAATGTAGAAACTTTAAAAAGGGAGATTTTAGATGAATATCACAAACCGCCATATGCAGGGCATCCTGGATATCATAAAATGTTAACAGCTTTGAAAAAGAAGTTGTTTTGGCCAGGAATGAAAAGAGATGTAGCAGAATATTTAGCTAGATGCATGGAGTGTCAACTAGTTAAAGTTGAACATCAGCATCCTGCTGGTCTTCTAAACCCCTTGCCGATTGCAGAATGGAAATGGGACATAGTTTCTATAGAATTTATAACAGGGCTACCCAAAACTAAATACCAACACGATTCAGTGATGGTAGTAGTAGACACTTTAACAAAATCTGCACACTTCATACCTGTAAAGTCTACTTTTGGGACAGCCCAAGTAGCAGATGTGTTTCTAAAAGAGATAGTAAGATTACATGGGGTCCCAAAGGTGATTGTCTCAGATCGAGATTTTAAGTTCAAAACAGCTTTTTGGAAGGGGCTATTTGGAGGTATGGGCACTAAGTTGAATTTTAGTACTACCTATCACCCTCAGACTGATGGGCAGACAGAGAGAACTAATCAGATTTTAGAGGATATGCTGAGAATGTATGTGATGGATAGGCCATCAAAATGGGAAGACTACTTGCATTTAGCTGAATTTGCCTAAAATAAAAGCTACCAATCCTCCATCAAGATGAGTCTGTTTGAGGCACTGTATGGAAGAAAATGTCGTACTCCTTTGAGCTGGAGCCAGCCAGAAGATAAACTAATGTTGGGACCAGATGCTTTACAAGAGATGGAAAGAATTGTTAAACAGATACAAATAAACATCAAGACAGCACAAGATCGCCAAAAAAAATATGCTGATAAGAAGAGAGTACACCGAGAATTTAAAGTGGGAGAGCATGTGTACTTGCGTATTAATCCAAAAAAGAGCACATTTTATGCTGGAAGTTGTGCAAAACTAGCTCCTAGATATTGTGGTCCTTTTGAAGTATTAGAAAGGGTGGGACCAGTGGCTTACAAGCTAGCCTTACTACCTCATGTTAGAGTTCATAATGTGTTTCATGTTTCATTATTAAAAATATATATACATGATGCTTCTCACATAGTGGATTGGAATGTGGTACAGGTGGAACCAGAAGGGGAGTTTCTACCAGAACTGCTTCAAATATTGGAGCGGGAAGAAATTGAATTGAGGAACCGAATGGTAGCAAGAGTAAAGGTGCAGTGGAAGCACTTTACTGCTGAAAAAGCTACCTGGGAAAGAGAAGTTGAAATAATGGAAAGATATCCATTTTTTTAAAAAAAATGAACTCTAGTAGTTAAATCACAACACCGAGGACAGTGTTTGCTTTTAGAGGGGGAATATGTAACACCCCTAGTTTATGTGTTGGAAATTCAAAACTATACATTTGAACTTTAATCCTAAGGGGAGTGGACCCCAAAGGACAAGTATTTTGTGGATGTAATTAAATATTTAATTTGAGAAAATGAATAAAATGACTTTGTGCAAATTGACCAAAATGAGAATAATGAGATCACTTGCTAAATCCATAAGGATGGATAAAGGCAAATACTTTCCCCACAATCCTTCAAAAAATCCTTGAAAGAATTCCTAAATTATATTTTGAGGAAAATCTAGTTTCCCCAATGATGTGGAGAGTAGTTGGGAAGAGATAAAAAGCTGGGAAAAGCATAAAGCAGCTTTAAAAATTACCTAAAATGGGAAGCCTAGGAAAATAGGAAGAAAAGCATCCTGATATTCTGGACGCAGAATTAGAAACAAGCTTTGGGGAACAACAACTTAAATAAGTTGCTCCTAAACAGATTAGAGGTTGTTCTGTTCTTGGAGGGATCTTAGCTCGGGGGTGAATTTTGGAGATAGACGAATTCTAAGGTTGGGAGGACTGGTCAATTACCAATGTCGTATGCTTACGAAATTAAGAATAGTTGAATATTTAATTGTCATGAAACTAACTAGAGTTATTTATATTTGTTTTTCTGAATTTTGAATATTGTTCCATACATTTACAGAGTAAGAAAGGAATTAACCTTCTCATTTCTACATAGTCGTAGGAACTAGGAAAATGAGGAGAAATCCTCCAGAACCTTTAAACCAACCTTTAAGTTTAAATCTGGAGATTTATAGTACCTCATAATTCACAAATTTGTAACTTCAATCTGCTTATGTGGGAAATGGAATACATTTAGTCCACACTGTAAGGAAATTTCTAAACCTATAGACAGTGAGAAAGTAAATGTATAGAGGACAGAAGAATTCATGTAATTAATTACTAAGTGAAGAGAAAAATTTTATAAAAAAAATTCAACAACTGTGCATTTCAACATTTAAAATATTTGCTATTTCCTTTAATAAGGATTGAATGGTAGAGAAGGAAATTTTAATATTGCATATCTGTATTAAATAGCAAGGAAATGAAACAAAACATAGCCCGCATCTTTAGAAATAACTAGGAAAGGAAAGTTATGTATGAAAGATATGGGAGTAACCCACAAGAAAACAAAAGGAGACCAAATTGAAATACATGATATGAAAAGTTAGAAGTGTATGGAAAAATATAAAAAAAATAGTACTTGTACCTTATACATATCTAAATAGATATATATATTGAAGAATGGAGTACACAAACATCGTCCAGATATATACATGTATGTATCAGTAAAGAAATTCATTCTAAATATGGATATATTGGGACTGTTCTATCATGACAAATAAATAGCAAAAGTTTTTAGATGTATATAGCTACAGGGAACAATTTAGATCGGCATAAAAAGCTTTCCCAATGGAATTACAACTTCCCAGAAATCCTCAGAGTCTCCTGTAGGAGTCATACAAAATATATATATAACAGATAGCCATGAGTCACTACACAATTGAAAAAACAGATCTGGCTATAAAGAGACATATATATATTGCAGTCACTACTAGGATAAGCATTCTAAAGGATGAATAACTCATTATTCTTAAATCATATTAATTAACACTCAGCAAATAATGTCATGCGAGGTAGCATGAGAAAATTCAAAAATTAATAATCTGTAGCTTCATTGAAATTATTATGGAAAAATAAAAATATCAGTTACGAAGAATAAATACTTTATGTATACAACCAATACAAAAAATTGAGCCCTCTCGGACCAGAGTCTTGTAACAAAGACCATGTTCCCATTCCATAATTTTAAGCAAATCAAAGAGTACTAGCATACGACTGAAAATCATTAATATTCTGTTGTCTAACAGAGTCTAGAACTTCAATAGACACTGTTTAAGCGAGGTGGAACAATGCAATGAGAGGATAGCTCCCCTTCGCCCATGAGTATACCAACCTGAAACGCCAAGAGCCGCGATAATTAGTGCCAAATGACATGACTTATCTCAGGGCTCGCCAAGAACGAAATTCGCATGGCGTCTACCATAACTGTAGGCATACATACAGGACAGTGAAAATTCGTTTAGGGAAACTAATAAAAAGGAATTCAATATTTAGGAATGAAAGAAAAATTATACCAAGAAATAAATCATTACCTGAAAAAGGAGATCCTCACTCGTTCCAACGGATTCTGCCACCGAAGTAGAGGTAGGACGTAAATAGATCGTAAACCAGGAGGTAATAGAGGAAATAGAAAAACATTCCAACTGATAGAATAAGCCAATCGATTCTTACCTAGCCGGATAGAAGATGCGTGAAATCAAACCACCATCGTTCCAAGGCCAAAGGACAAGTAGGAGTGTTGGCATCACGCATCGTAGAGCATAGTCACTCAAATGAAATCGAGGGTGGCAAAGAAAAAATATATATAGGAGGAAGAAATCACAAAAGGTATATAAAGGGAAAATCCAACGCGCTCTCTTTGTTAGTTAAGCAGACGTAGAGCACGAAAGGGCATAAGCAAAACCTGTGTCAATTACTCGTCATTTGCATGTATTACAATGCTTGGAATCAATAGTAGAGTCGTGGTTATCACACACGAAGCTTACAAGATTTTTACTCGCATTGTGAGGCGCTGACTTTATAACACAAGCTCGGGAGTGTATGAAGTCTTGCATCTCCAAAGACGCAGGCTCGACACGTGAGAAAAAAAAACCAAATTAGGGCCAAAAGAAAAGTTTCAAAGCTTTAGTGCATGAGTTCTCTTGAGTGCACGAGTTATACCAAAATCCCAATTCAAAACCCTAATGGTACAATGAAATCTTAGTCGTCCAAATGGCAAAAGATCCATGGTGAGTCCATGGATCAAAAGGATGGAAGATGCAATTAAAACAGTCGTTCGATATTAAATTTACCAGCTATCAAATGAAGCCCACAACATCTATGCTCGTGTCGTATTGATTGCCTAGGTTCCAGAGTAGTCTGGCGTGGCAATGATCAATGCCAAGTTGGATCCATAATGCACAAATGTGAATGGAATGAAATCCATTTCCAATCAATAAAAATTAATAGAGAACGTTATACGTGATGACATGGAGACTGGTAGAACGTATCAATTACAACACCAAAATAAACCGACCTTGCAAGGACGCCGTACTTAGAAAATGAAGCTTACACATCTATCGTTACATACAATTCGACGTGAACAACATATACAATAAACATGTGATGATGCTGACTCACACATGGTGAAAATCGTGGATCCAAGTTCAACAAATAGCCATACATTCGATGTGTATGTGGATATGAGATCATCGAAATAAATCAAGTAAACATTCATAACATTGGGCCTAATACAATGGGGTTATAAGGTTAGGGTATATTGGTTATCATGATTGATGTGAGTATATTATTTGAACCCCAAAATAAGCCTAATACTTGGGTTAATACCAACGAATGCAATGATATCAATACGAATGTGATATATAAGTCAACAAGGATAAATTTTTATGGTAAGTGGGTTAGTGGTGAAAATCCACTAAGCTTATAATACAAGATCCATTTTATTAATTGGATTTATTAATTTGATTTAATAGAGGGGTATAATTATATACAATAAATCATATTGGGGCATAAATATGATTTAACCAGGTAGCAATAGGAATTATCATACGATATACCTTGTTGTAATTATTCTTCTGATTTAGAATGCTTAATTTTTTTTTTTTTTGAAAGGTATAGGAGGTGTGACAAGAAGAAAAACAAGCGTTTAAAAGAAAAAAACAATGAAGATGGCAGTGGCAAAGATAAGTTTGTCGGCTTGATTTTTATGTGTAATTCTCAAACAAAGCAAGAGTGTTTCCGATACAAAATGTTTGGGTTGCCACCAACCAAAAAGGAGCTTGTAGAAAAGGTGAAGCCCGGAATGAAGCTCTTCTTGTATGATTTTAACCTTAGACAGATGTATGGTATCTACAAGGCAGTGTCTGTCGGAGGAATGAATGTGAAACGAAATGCTTTCCAGAGTTGTGAAAGGCCACTCCCAGCACAGGTAATCTTTTTATACAATGTTTGATCATATATTCATTCTTACTTTGGGCCTATGCAATTTCGGTTTCGCATCTTTTCTACATCAGTTTCCTGTTTGATATTGAGATTAACTTTTCTAAATGAAGTATGCAGATTGCGGATAGTCTAAGGAAGTGTAAAGAGTTTGAAAATAGTGAAGAATAGTAAAATACATAAGAGGCAGTATATCCCAGTGAATAATTTTTCAAATACATGTCAAAATTTTTAAAATGGTAAGGTCGAACATACCCGATGAAAGGAGCAACAGCGCCGACGAAAGGAGAAACAACACGGACGGGAGGAGCGAAAACGCGTGAACAGCAGTGACAGTGACAAAAATTCGCAGGAATAATGAAACCGGTAAACAAAACAAGTTCGCGGGCGATTTCTTTATAGAAATTAGTTCGGCCGAACTGCTTTAATCAAAATGAATGTGTACGTGCTTTTCAGAGACACACTAGAGGAATAAGGTCCAAATTTTTGATGAAAATGTGTTATGAAAGTAAAGGGTTAAAGGCAAACATGTACAAGGCATAGTTGAGTACAAGGCATATTGTGTTCATGATGAATGGAAAATTTTGACACCCACTTTGCAAGAAGATGTTAATAATCATGCAGCTAATGAGAATGTAAAAGAAGAGGATGTTGAAAGCTCTAGATTCATTGAATTCATTGCTAGTATTCAGAGGAGAGCCACTACCTCATCAAATTCACCTCCTCAAGAAGGCGACAATGGTGAATGTTCAAGGTATAAATTTTCCTCTAATCAAATTGCTTTTGATTATGATAAACATGGTAAATATTCACATAAGATTTGGAAAAGAACTTGCATGTTCCTTTTGTGGTTTGAATAATCATAATGTTTATAGATGTTGGAAGAAGATATCCATGCACATGAAACTTTCTAAATAAATGAGGCAAAAAGTCCAAGGCCCATTGGACAAGGAAAATGATGTTGAAAATAAGTTGCAATTTTTTATTACTCATTGCCATAAGAAAGGTCACCTTGTAGACAAGTGTTGGACTTTGTATCCAACAAGTCATCCACAACATTTGAAGAAGGTGGAAAGAGATAATGACAAGAATGGAAAAGAGGATTCCATAATCGATGAGGGTCAATATGATTCACATGATGATGAAGTGCAGCTAAAAGAAGCGCCATTGAAATGGTTTGGTAACGGATGGTTAGATTTCTTATCCAATTAAGGCCTTGCATGTATTTTGATGTTTCATGAATTTCTTTGCAAATTCAAAGTATGGTGCATGTTGCATGAAGCAAGATGTTGAAGGTAGAGTTATGTTGACACACTTAAATGCAACAAATATGGAAATTTGTACATGAGCTATTATTTGACTTGAGAGTCAGTTGTTTGAAGAGGCATGTTTTGTCGACTTGTGTTTGGTTGATGGTTTTGCACACCAATATGTAAGAGTACATGGAGATATTCACATGATGTGAATTTTTTTTCTTTGAAGGAGAAAAATGATATGTCAGCGAGCTATGTTTCTTGCATGATGTGTTTTTCAATTTGATGGTTTTGTTTGTGACAAGACGTCACAAGATTTTGGGAAGGTCCACTCTTGAGCGAGAGCCTCATGATTACAACCTAATCATGAGAATCAAATGGCATGAACCAAACATATTGTGTATTAAATGAGGAATTTCACTCTCCCAATCATTTCTAAATCACCCATATCACCAAGAAAACATGTTTTAAAAGAACATACTTTAGTAGGGGAAAGACCTTAGGTCCTTTGATTGTGCACATGTGGTGTGAAAAATTGAAATTGACAATTTGCAAAAAAAGTGAAATTATGAATGAAACCACGAAAAAAAAAATCCCAAAAGTGGTAAATGATTTAAATAGACCTAATTAATTATTTACCAACATAAATTCTTCAACTTTTAGCAACTAAATGATAAGTAAAAAAATAAATAAATTTGTAATTATGGTTCGAAAGTTACATAATCTTAAGAATCCAAAAAACAAATTATTTTTCAAAATGTATTACTTTCAAAGTATCAACCTAATCATGAGAATCAAATGGGAGTGCATCCTTATTTTGAAAACAAACCTATAGATAGGATTCTAAGCTAACTAGGACTCAAACCATTATTTTTAAATTTGAAATATCATGGTGTGTTGTTTCATATATTTTGATGCTTATAGAGTGAAAAAACTGAAAGAATCAACTTGTAGGGTCAGTTTAATGGTGGGTGGAGAATTTGGGTCTAAAACCTTTTGGAGTAATTTTGAGGTATTAAATGACATTTCTAGGGGTCAAACGACTATCCCTTGTGCCAAAATCTTGACCATTATTCTACACTTAAAGACATATCCAATGGTGCAAGAAAAACATCAAATGAAGTTCATTCAAAATTTATGCCTTTAGTAAGTTGACCTATCATGTTGACCACCATGGTATGAGAGAATGTCATTTTAGCCCCATTACTCATGCATAGAAAGCTAGCTACATGTGGAATTTTAACAAGACTCTAAAAGGTCTAAAATCAAAAACCTCATTAATGGTTGACGGAGTCAAATCTTACACCTAGTTGGCTATCACGCTATGTTAAATACTTGGCCACTAGGAGGAATAAGAGTTCCATTT